>MU868396.1:148488-159578 GCA_036418205.1 Ostertagia ostertagi
AAAGAATTCTTTTAAGAATTGAAGAAAAAATGAAATGAAAGGTAAATGATTTAGGAAAAAAGAAGAAAAATTGAGAGAAGATCAAAAAACACCTCGAACTTGCATTGCTTCTTTGACTGTGAAAGTGTTCGCTTCGCTGCACAACTCAAATCACCCCTTGGGGCTTTTTCTTCCGTTTAATTGAGTGAGGCACGAATTCAACTTTATTTGGGCTCTACTTTATGGATATGGAATGCAACTGACGTAGTCAGAGGAGACGGCGATGGCTATGGGACCTTCCAGTTTCGCTGGACAGCGTTGTAGACTGTGTAGGACATCACTTACCGGAAAAGGTGTGGCAGTGGTCACTTGCAGCACAATCAAGCTTGCGGTGAGGCAGCCACAGGTAGCGATTGTTTAGGAGATTTTGGAAAGAGGTGGTAGGGTATATGTAGCTGGATCAGTTTGTTTGAGTGCTTTATTGTAGCGCTTATACGGTTCTACACATGAGACACTGACACACTACACTGACTTTCTTACTTTCTTTGGTCTTCCTAACTGAAGTGGGGCAGGTGTCCCCTGTAGTAGATGTGGTTAACATCTCCCCCACCCACCCCCTACCCCACCCAAATTACCAATACGACCCTCAAGTAGGGCCCCACTACAACTCACCTCTGACTCTAATGATAAGTAATTCTCCCATCCCCTTCCGTCCGCCTTACAATTTAGCTTTGATTACCTACGAATTTCGACGAAGGAAGCCAGGGAAGAGAGGAATTACGGCTGAAATGGGAAATATTTCAGAATTTCCGACATAGTACGGTCTGGAAGCTCCCAATTGAGAACTTTTGAGAAATCTAAAAAATTTCCTAAGAAAAAGTCCCTCACACCTTTAAGGATTGTGCAGACAGCTCTAGCCAATAAAAGACCCTCTCGTTCCCTTTCTTGATAGATGCTATCTTTACAAAATCCTTAACACTCCCCTCCCTCTGCCTCCTTCCTCTCATAGCGTTTTCAAGGATATGTATGAAGGAGCCGTCGTACGATGGTTTTAAGTAAGCTAATTAAACAGCATTGGGTGAACTTCACTACGTCGCACAGCAAACTTGCCAAGTGCCTTATTGAAGTTTCAGCGTTTTTGTGAGGATCACGCCTGTTTTAAAGAGCTCGAGGTACGGTATTGGCACGCGTTGTCACAACCCGACGAATACCAATGGATGGTCGCCTGTTTCGTCATCGTGCGAAATCGATTCATTCAAATGTAAACTTCAGCTGCGCAACGAACGCGACCCAGCCATACAGCTGAGCTAAGCCTCAACTGGTACCACTTTCCTTGCTGAAGCCAGCTAGGCGACCTATCGATCCACCTACTTCAAGCCCACTGACATCTGAGAAGGGCATTTCTCGGGAGATCTTTTGGCTCTATCATGACATTCTGAGATTGCGCTGGTTGTGTCTAGATTTACATATGCAACGGCTCCCAGTCTTCATGACAGCGATCGATAATGTGTGGATAACAATTTCAAGATAGTGTGTTGTAATAATCACGACAGTGACAAGGAACCGGTGTGGTGTCATCGTGGGGCCATCGCTTCCCTACCTCACTATTGCACAGCGATTCTACTTCCCCATTGAAATTCAATAAAAGTAAAGGGATAAAAAGGATAAAGGATAAAGCATTTGCCGTTGATCAATCCCTTTTGGGATGCGGCACGCATTCTACTTCCATTTGTACATTCGTAGTGGCGTTTGAATGCGATGTGGCCTATACAATGACTTGCGGGGGCCAGCCGATGTACAAGTCAGTGTTTTTATCCTCCCAGACAAGTCTGGTACCAATTAACCGACCCCGGAGGGATGGAAGGCTTGGTTGGCCCGGGCGACTCACGACCCAGGATTTGATCCCCGGACCGCTCGCGTGGTAAGCGTGCCACTTGCCACTACACCACTTCCGCCCAAAAGTAAAGGGACACAGGTCTTAAAACTCTTACGGATATGTACAAATTTCAAAATGTGAATCGATTTGATGTCAGAGTAAAAGCATCTCTCTGCCTTTCTGACGTTCACTTCAGCTATGAGAAGTGTTTACTTCCACAGCAGGATTGTGGTGGAAGGTTCAGATGTATACTGCTTTAATCTGATCCTGCTTCTGTCGTATATCAGCTGCTTATTCAAAGTTTTATTGGCTGGGCGAAGAGATGATCCACTAGGTAGAGCAGGAAGTGGGAGTGGAGTGGGAAGAGCAACTAAACCACACTCGTTTGAGTTAGTTATATACAGCCAGTATTTTCTCCTCTGATTCAACTTAGCTAATGTAATCACAACATCATTTTTAAGAATTCAAGCAACCATCTGTTTTTTGTAAGGATGTATTCAACAGTTTTGGAAGATTCTATTTAATTTTTTTCTTTTGGTTTTTCTATAGAATTACAAATCACTGAGTGAATGAAGTTGTTATGGCGAAAACTGTTTTATTTGTGTTGTAGAAACTGGAAGGTCCCATAGCCATCGTCGTTTCCTCTGACTACGTCAGTTGTATTCCATATCCATAAAGTAGAGCCCAAATAAAGTTGAATTCGTGCCTCACTCAATTAAACGGAAGAAAAAGCCCCAAGGGGTGATTTGAGTTGTGCAGCGAAGCGAACACTTTCACAGTCAAAGAAGCAATGCAAGTTCGAGGTGTTTTTTGATCTTCTCAATTTTTTTCTTTTTTTCTTCAAATCAATTTTCTTTCATTTCATTTTTTTCTTCAATTCTTAAAAGAATTCTTTACACCCCTTGGCATTGTACAAGCCTTTTTGACCTCAAGCTTTCATCTTCAGCAATGCTGATTCGAATCCAGGTTTTTAACTTCGTCTTTTTGCTGTTGTGCTAACGCTCCAGCTGACAAATAGTCAGGGAAAGTGTGTTAAAGGTGGTGAGACATCGTTTATGTTTTGTATGTAACAAACTAGGTTTTTAGATCTGATCATCATTGTAACTAGCGAATCAAAAAGCTCGACCCATTGAAGACCTCAAAGAAAGACAAGAAGGGGAAACATGAACTGAGATGGTAAAGTTCCATTTGAGTTACATTTGCCAACCTCAATTGGCACGAAGAACGAAAGAGCTAGGCGCAGAATTGAAATGAAACACGGCCAAGGATTCCTTGGCAGTATATGGTATTTGCCTCGGTAGGAGTAGCATCAGGGTAATGACTTGTTTGAGGTCGTTTCGTTACAGTGTGTTCGGGGAAAGTATGAGAAATGGAAAACACTAAGGGATAGTAAAATGTGGAAAATACTGGGGAAGTTTTGCAAAATTTAGTGTTCAGCAAGTACGTATACCCCCTTTCCCCCCACCCGCCCCTTCGTCACCTTCTTTACGCACTTTCCACAGCTTTGGAGTTTTGGGGCGGAGTTGGGGAGCGTCAAGTGGTGATAGGTTCAGCGACACAATTCACACTATTGGTCAAGGGGAGGAGTGGTAACGAGACCTCCACTGGAAAGATGGCGTTCGTACTTCCGCAGCTATTTCCATGACACCATGTTCGTCCTGACCGTTACAACTTTATTAATGGCAGTAATTTACCATAAAGAATGACCAGTTCCGAACCAATATGAAAATAAGTGGCTGTGGGAGGGGGAGGGGGGGGGGGGTGCATGGAGGGATGCAAATGCCTTATCCTGCGGTCAGATTCTCAACAGACTGACATGGCTTCTTTTTTGATAAAGGTGATAAAGGAGGATTTCGCGGTAAATTGAAGATCCTGAAAGAGTGGTATCTACTGGAAGGACGAGCCGCAAAGACTTGGCCCGTAGTGCCCTAGCAAACCCTTACCCACGTAGTTCGCGATGCCGCGCGCCCTCCGACCCCATCGCCGTCGGACTCTAACTGCGGGTCCATTTGGTAGAGACGCACAGCAAAGCTCTACGTTGATCACGTCAGCACAGATGCAAATGGCCCAATGCGGGAATCAACGGACAAAAAAAAGGGTTCCATTTCCCGGTTCTGAGCTGTTCTCCTTGTTTTGTTCTCTCATCCCTGCATCGCTGACCACATCTACTTCTAATAGCTGCCTTTCACCGATATCCGACTTTAATTGCGACTCTTCGATATACTTCGTGATGCAAACTAACTCAACAGATATAAATAAATCCACATTGAAAAAAACACCTTCCAGCTCAGTTTCCAATTTTAGCAGATCTTCTTTTCTCGCCTGTTCATTTTGCAGGGTTACGTTGGTTGGGGATATCCTCCAGGGAAGCAATGCATAAATACCCTATCAACCATCTCTACATCCGCAGAATGTTGGCCGCTTGCTAATTCCAAATTGAAGAGGGTTCTCAGCCAGGCGCACCATTATCAGGTTGGACACACATCGGTCCGAATAGCGCTCAGTTGGGATCGTTATGCATCGCATCCCAGGGGAGTTATTCAGTAATCGGCAGGCGCGGTGTGCTCGGTTCGCCCAGCCCAATACTACCAATAGTGGCCGCGCAGGGTACCGATTTCGGACTACTTTGGATTTTGGACCACATTTTCGAACTTTGGTTCGTTTTGGCTTTGAGCAAAAGTGCAGGAAGGTTCGAGACCTATGCGAACTTGTCTTAACCTATTGAGACTTTATCATCAGCTGCCAAACTGCCAATCTAACCAGATCTGCGATGTACAAGCCTGACCAATTACGTAATAACGCCCCATCGTGAGCCATTTCTATCACATATAGAAATAAAGCTCTCATATATAAAGACTCATTTCTCAAAAGGGCTGTAAGGAAGCCGTGGGAGAAATGAGACGGTGAGAGGATGTGTGCCAATGATGAATGTGTTTCCGAGAAACTCCATGGCTCGCATCAGGAAATGTTCGAATTCTTCTAGGAACCTGGATTCTTCTAGAAGTTAGCCACTTGTTAAATTTTTACTGCAACTGCAAAGTTTGAAATATTAGGTGGAAAAAGGAATACTTAGAACGAAACAAGTGGTCAGCCGAGGGATGTATATTAAGTAACATTATAAATGTATATCACCTGTATCACCTGTCGTCCCGTTGATCATCGAATTGCTCGAGCGGGCGCCAGCAACGTCTCCATTCGTCCCTGTCGCGTGCAAGAGTTGTCCAGTGGACCCTCCTCGCTCGAGGGACACGATGTCCTTCATTCCTTTCGTTCAGAGCTTTCGTGAAGAAGTCTGACCATCGGGCCGGCGGTCGTCCAGGTGTTCGTTTGACGTCCCGAGGGATCCAGTCGGTAACCGCTCTGGTCCAACGGTCATCGCAAAATCGCATGTCCGGCCCACCTTATCTTCGATTCCTTGGCGAAAACGGCAGCGTCCCTGATCTTCGATCGTTGGCGTAGTTCGGAACTCCGGATTCCCCTCTGCACTTGCGTGTATAGGGTTACTCCTAGCATCGTCCTCTCGACAGCGCGTTGGATAACGCTGACCGCATGCTCGTCCTGCCTGCGCAGAGTCCAAGTCTCTGAGGCGTAGGTTAGGGCAGGAAGGACAGCGGAATCGAAGAGGTGGGCACGGAGCCGGATGTTCTTCGTCTTCTTCACTACTCCCTCGATGTTCTTATACGAGCCTAACGACCCGAATCGGACGTTTGAGATTGAGAAGATGTGGTTCAACTCCTGCTTTGACAATCTTCGTCGCCTACGCACCAACATCCAGCTACGACGAGAGGAACACGAAGCATTTTATATGGAATTGGAGAAGTTCTACAGGAAGATCATACCTTCTTCAAGGTCATCGTCGGCGACTTCAACGCCAAGATTGGCCCAAGAAGAACGGCTGAAGAACTTCACATCGGTACTCACGGAATGGATTGGAATGAGCAGGGCGAAAGACTGTCTGAGTTTATCATGTCGACCAACACCATCCATGGTTCTCTGCATAGCTTCGCAAATAAATGTAAATAGAAAGGAATAACTGAGTGACTGATACCAATCGATTTTTTAGAATGTGCCAAGGATTTCTTCTTAACGTATTTCGCTTCTCCAAGGTGCTTTGAGAATTTATAAAAATAAATATGTCATAGGAATGCATTCCCAAATCGCAGCGGAACCTACAAGTACTTAACTTACAAATCGTCGCAGCAATAGCCGCAATAACGTTGGATATACACTGCGACGCATAATCTTAGTTCCACCTACAAATTTCCCAAAAACTAGAATTTGGAGATGTTTTTGAAAAGGGCTCTACAGACAAATTGTGACACATGCAAATGCGAATCTGAATATTATCACGGAAATCCAGTTTGAGAAAGCAAAAAATTTTTATCCTCATTTTTTCGAAAATACCCGACTTGCCTATGACGCAAAATCATAGTTCCACCTCATATTTCTCTCTGTTTTCGGAAAAATGAGGATAAAAAATTTTTGCTTTCTCAAACTGGATTTCCGTGATAATATTCAGATTCGCATTTGCATGTGTCACAATTTGTCTGTAGAGCCCTTTTCAAAAACATCTCCAAATTCTAGTTTTTGGGAAATTTGTAGGTGGAACTAAGATTATGCGTCGCAGTGTAGTTGTCTTCGGCACGACATGTTTTGATATGAGTAAGACGCGTGAGTCTGCGACCAATCGCTACCAATTCGCGCAATTCACGAGCGATTGGTTACAAAGTCTGGCACCTGCCCTGCACTCCCCAGGGTGTGGCAAGGGCAAAGCAAGTGCTAGTTATCAGCCCTATCCACGGAGCATTTGGAATAGGAGAGAATTGCAAAATTTTGCAGAACTTCGTGGCCAGCCTACTATCCGATCAAAACCCGCTTGGCTGCCCATCCTCTGGTTCCTCGCCCATGGTGCTCAGCCCTTTTAGCAAGGAGGCAGAGCTGAACTTCCTTACATGGCACAGTCAGCTATCGCTGAATCTCGTCCTACTGGGGAATCAGCACGCCAAAAGGGTTCCATTTTGCGGGTTTCACGCCATCTCATTTGGTTTCACTTTCACTTCTGCACTTCAGAATCACTACGCACGTCTGTATTTATTTTCATCTCAAATTAGAGTACCCACTCTCTTTGAGCGGCTTTTCACTTGGGCCCAAATTTATGAACACACGTGAAGAGTGATTTACGTGAAAAGTGATGTTCAAAACGTTTATATTCAATCAATCACAAGTCAAAATAAACAAACATACAAGCCACTCTTGATGAAGTGATTTACAACAACATAGAGCAACAATTTCTGTATATGACGGACGTACAAAAACCTATACAAAAAGCACGGTTACGATAAATAGAACTATGTAGCTGACCACGAGAAGCCAGTTGAACACCTAAACAGCTGTTGCATTAATACTTATTCATAATGGAACAAATTAAACCTCTTAAAGCATCAAGTCGTTTGGAAAATATTGGACCACTGCCACAGTTGGCCCCCAAAGGAACAAGCTCTCCTGCACCTATCGAGTGAACTTGCTAGCCTCCTACACTTTGCGGTTTCTACCCTTTTAACTTTTATGATTTTACTCCTTACATCGGCACACATAGTTGCTCCTTATTATGGACGCATTTCGAAAATTGCACAAAGGCCGAGGATACGGTTCTACGCTGTTCTACAGGTGAGTCCATCCTTAATCTGAAGGAGAAAAATTCATATATGAAGAGCGGGGAGGGCATGGACGAGGACTCAAATTACCTACGTTCATGTCGTTCAATTTCGTCGTTCATGGCCCAAATCACGAATAACGATGACTGGGTTCTGCGGGGAGCATTCTCTACATAATTTAAAGGCAGATCTCAACATGAACAGGATGTTGAAGAAGAGGAAATCTGCCCACTGTAAAACAAG
The DNA here is from genome assembly GCA_036418205.1 of Ostertagia ostertagi. NCBI lineage: Eukaryota > Metazoa > Nematoda > Chromadorea > Rhabditida > Trichostrongylidae > Ostertagia > Ostertagia ostertagi. The sequence goes on from MU868396.1 coordinate 156,241, forward strand.
GCTCTCCTAAGGGAACGAAATGTGGCACTTTCGCAGCGAATGGCGGCCTGTAGCCACGTGACCAGGTTTTATCCATCTCTCGGACGTCCTTGCCCCTCTCTTCCTCACCGATTGGCTGCCAGCTGGCCCCTAGCTATAGGACTTGGCCCTTGAAAGAGAAGAATAGCAATGCGTTCCTTTTGATGGCAGCAGCTTTCATAGAATCTTGTACAACAGAAGAACCAAAAGGCAAAATTGGGTCTCGTGGGCGGATTTAACGCCCCTTACTATAGTTTTTCATCGAAACCCTACCGTTTACCTCATCAAGTTCCATTTTCAATGAGACTCATTTTTGGTTCCATCTGCATTTGAAATTGTCACGTATAGGGATTCTTCAGTTTGCGTGCTAATTCGAGTGCTTTTTCAGAGCTTCCTTAATCACTTTTCACTTCAAAAGAAAAACGCTCAGCGCTCGGAAACAGATGAAGATGTTTGGTGCGGAACCGCATTATCTGAAAGACACCGCAGTGACGGTGACGTACGCGCTCGAACGACTATATGCTGTGCGTAGGATAGCGGTACCGTCAGGATGCCCGTCGCGCGGCAAAAGGCAGGGTCAGCGGACGAGTCGCAGCGCGTACTGTAGGGTTTCGCGTCAAGTTAAATAGAATGTCCCATTGTACGTCCTACATCGCACATCACGCGCTGCGACTCGTCCGCTGACTCTGCCTTCTTGCCGCGCGACGGGCCTCCTGTCGGGTACCCCTTAGGATAGCTCCACCACAAGTAATGACATCCCGATTTCATCGACGTCTATAGTATTAGTGTATGACAAGCCCCAGTGCATGTGAAAAGGACGGCTCCGGAGCAATAAAACAGCTGACCAGAGATCGCAAGGAAAGAGGAGCCTACGACTGATAAGCTGTGTTTTGGACGAAGAAATAACTGATAATATCGCGACGCGGCTCTGGAGCTTCAACAGCATTTGTGACTGTTGCAGCCACTTCTGTAGTAAAGCCAGACCTTGGCGACGTCCGATGAATGGCCCTTTCTGATTTATATCAGCTAGGAGGATGAATTACTCTTGAAAAAACCTCGCCATAAGTTTACCACCGTATGAGTAAGTGTACTTTCTGATCTTATCGTAGCCATGCAAGAGAAAAAAAATGAAATTGAAGTTTGTCGGAACTTTGGACATACCGTAACTGCAATGAATCGGCTGTGTAAGTAGCCAGTAGAGAGACCAATATACCAAGTTTCTAAGGATGCTGAGACAATAAGTGCTAATAGACATATAGCATACAGGAAGAGAAGCTGAAAGAACCATACATTATTCCTAACGACGTCAGTGCTTCCCGGCACAACTTGATAGTATGCCTGCACTGTGGCTAAGGAGGGAAAACTATGATCGGTCAGTGAGCTATAAAAGCCAACCAGATGTGCCGTAGGCGCCCCCGTGACTCCACCGAGAGGTTCGCAGCAGGTGGTTCTCTGATCCTACTAACAATAAGGCTGTCAGAAAAAATGGGTTAGGCTTGCTTTGAATTTGACTGAAGGTAGGGGGAACACTGTAACACCACTCAAGTCTGACCAACGGCCCGGTGACTGGCACAGCCCCTCTTGCGCACCCCATTATAAAAATTCGACGTTACAGGGGGATTTTATAAATAAATTGGGCCGGTTTCGCGCCATGATTTTCACGTGACAGGAAGAAGGCTGTTTTCCCTACTGGCAGCGAGTGCACCTGCAAATGCAGGCGATTAATGAGGTGTAAATCGTTTGTCGATTTACTGCACTTGCAGACAAATGTAATGCATGAGCGGGTGGTCTTTGATCGGTCGCTACCTGATTCGCTCGAATTCACACTCCACAATGACAGCTCGTGATAACTTAAGTGTACTACTACCGTACTATTAAATGGTGTTGAATTTCGCAATAGTGAAGCTAACACCTAATGGAACCTTAGCACCCCTTCGATCCTTTTTTATAGTAGCCTTTAAGTTCATGAGGGAGAAACATTTGGCATGAAGACAAGGAAGCCAGCGTGGAGAAAAAAAGACGAGAGAGCACTGGGATCATTGAGGCGCAGGCATCAAGGCTTGCACTAAAGATCCCTTGAGGGTCGATTCGGCTTCAGTGAGCTTTCCAGTCTTATGACATTAGACCTTAGCCTCCATAACGCATAATAGTCCTAAAATCGGTGCAAAAAGGTCTACTTCACTAACGGGAGGACTGCTAAATACATTCAGCGCGTATGCCTTTGAGTTCCCCTTAGCTAAACTCCATTTACTATGAAGCTAGAGCCGATCTATCTTTGGAATAAAAGTCAATCCTTCTCAAAGAGGCACCTGTCTTTATAATGTGAGAAGAAGAAAAACAAAAAAAAATTCTGAAAAAAAAACAATTCCAAAGACCATATCCCTACGCATTATTGCTTGGCGTTACCCCATAGCGAATATCAAAACTAAAAAATCCAAACAAAACTTAAATACTCACCCTTTTCTTTCCAAGTGAGCCTAGTACATCTTTACCGAAGAGGTTCGATATCAATATAATCACTGCGAAAATAAATGTGACAACCAATATAAATAGGATTAATGTCTGCCATCCAAATCCCTGAAATTATTACGCTACAACTAGCAATAGGTCCTAAAAAAATCGATAACCTGGAACATTCGATTACCTTGTAGATGAATTGGAAGAAAACACTTTTATCAACCCATATGAACGACGAGGCGAATATGGCAGCAAAACCGAAGCACTGAAAGACTCAAATTGATAGTGGTAATAAAACTATTAATTGTGACATGTGCTGCAACAAAAGAAGTGTAAATACAGAAATAATGTTTGTTTTTTTATTATGGGGCGGAAGTGGTGTAGTGGCAAGTGGCACGCTTACCACGCGAGCGGTCCGGGGATCAAATCCTGGGTCGTGAGTCGCCCGGGCCAACCAAGCCTTCCATCCCTCCGGGGTCGGTTAATTGGTACCAGACTTGTCTGGGAGGATAAAAACACTGACTTGTACATCGGCTGGCCCCCGCAAGTCATTGTATAGGCCACATCGCATTCAAACGCCACTACGAATGTACAAATGGAAGTAGAATGCGTGCCGCATCCCAAAAAGGGATTGATCAACGGCAAATGCTTTATCCTTTATTTTTATTTTTTTTATTATGCTCAATAATAACGCAATAATAAGAGAAGTGCTAGTGCAGCTATAGAGTTTGACTCCAGTCCAATGTCAAGTGCTGCTTCCTGCCAGTCTTGACATTAGTTTTCTGAGGAAATACAGTACTGAACTTGCTACTACAACGGTTTCATCGAAGTTCGTAGTGGACTAGCGTGACCGCAGAGGATCT
>MU868396.1:177935-189159 GCA_036418205.1 Ostertagia ostertagi
AGTGATGTCATCAAAACCGCACCGCCCTCCAGAATCGTGGTCACTGTCTTTAGTTGCCTATTTCAATGCCCATTTGTGAGAACGACAACACTGACATCAGCGTTGAGGTGACCATGCAGACGCATGTGTTGATCAGGTGAAATGTCAAATGCCTACCTGGAGCCGTATCCCATCCTTCTCCAGGCTAGAGAAATAAAAAATTCATTTAAAATTATTTTTGTTTACGACATGTGTTCTTTACTTTCAGCACATATTTACTTTTATACACACAAAGACTGAGAATAGGCCCTTTCTTAGAGCAATGCCAGTTAAGATGACAAAGAAAATTTGGAGAGATTTCCGCTTCTCTCCCTTGGGAAAGGACACAATACGACCTGTGGAGAACGAATGCCGAACATTTTATTCCAATGGAGATTTTTATGGCTACGAAGAATTTAACCTTGAGTAGAGACTACTGGCTGGTCTCCATCCAATAGTTTTACAGCTAGCAGTGTGCCCCCCTGTCACAACACCCGAACAGCCGGTTGACAACATAATCGATGTTTCAATTCAATATCACCTGACATCGGTATTGATGAGAGGCTGCACCGATCACTAGCTCGAACTCGGTGCCATTTTGTATGACGATCTTTCTACTGTTGTAACAATCTTTTATATTAGCACTTGAGGAAGCTGACCAGTTCCTTTGCTCATTTTCCCTTGCAGGTTTTTTTTTCTATCAGCTGTTTGTTCTAGTTTTTTTATTGTCAGTAATGAGTTCTCCGGGATACAGGGTCAACCGTTACGTTGGACCGATATTGGAGCGACGTTGGACCGATGTTGACCGCTCTCCGCGCCGGCATTCACTCTCGCCACCCGCGAGCCGTCTGTGTCTCCGTGCGTACGTTCACTCTCGGCATTACTCTCGTCGTCGCGTTGGACTTTGTCCAACGGACGGTTGACCCTGCCGGGATACCCTGTTGTATGGCTTTCGTGCAAAAATGCAACTCAACCCAGCCAAAAACCGCGAAATTTAGCACGCGATGCATAAGGCTGGTGCTTCGGCTGCTAGCTGGATATAATCTGAATCATCGACTGATTGCATTATAACTCAAAACACCCATGTTCTTCACTATCCTTTTTCTTTTTTGTGTCAGGTTCTTATCAAGTCTGGAATCAAAAGCGATGTGCCTCGCTAGCAGCCGCTGATATGGCAAGCATAAAACCGAAACTTTCGCGTGGTGGCAAGCGGCGCTTCCAACAGGGTCAAGCGTGCGTTGAGGAATCCTCGACAGGTTGACAGGGGGGGGGGTCGTATTGCCCGCTGGGAGGAAAATATCGGGCCGGATCGATGCAGTAGGATCATCACTGTCGGTCGTTTCATGGACTTCGGCCTCTGAGAGGGAGGCGGGTGGTGGGGGGGGGGGTCGTACTTCACAATTTTCCTCGACGTCTCGCTCGACCCTAGCTTCCAAGCACGCATGCGGTTCAAGTCCAATCCTGAATTGAATACCATCCACTCCTTCCACCCTTCCGTAGATTCCTTAGGTACCAGGGTTGTCGGTGAGAACAAGAAAGTGAAAATGGCATTAGCTGGTCCCTTCAAGTCATCTTAGGGCTCAGTAACCATCTGTTTAGGCCTTGCGCCTTTATGTACCATCTTTGACTTTTAATGAAAGTCGGCATTAAACTAAGGGAGTATTACCGTCAACACTTTTTTCTATTATTGCAAAAGTCAATAATTTACTTTTACCACAAATTTCTGTTATTGGAGTAGCAAGCAAGGAGGGCCGACTTAATGATCTTTGGATAGGGCCGCATTCGTGCCTTTCAGATAAGCAGTAAATTTCCGAAGAGAGAGGTAGGATTTCGTGAATAGAATTTTGGTATGATCAAACAAAATTGTTGAAAAAATTGTTTTAAAATAACTTCTGAGAATTTTGGAATTGGTATTGCTGTTCCTATTGCAACGTGCGTCCTCTGGCACAGAATTTTGTGAGTATTTCAGGTGGAGTTTCATGAGAATACAAAAAGAATGAAATTATGACCTGGGGAAGGAAGTGAGCCGTGGAACAGAAGTGCGACGTCGTGCTCCGTTCGACGAGGATGGGTGAGAGGAAGGAGTGTAATATGCCTTTCCCTCGTAACGTGGCTTACCCTAATGGCATGGGGCTTGCCCTATGCACGCGGCGGCCAGGTGCGTCTGCACTGCAGACTTCACAGCACAAGTGACGTCGCCACTAAAAAAGGGATGTAATCTATAGTGACAGCTGATAATTGATAAATGATAGTTGTAATTAGTGACAATCGATAGAATACAACTGCAATCGACTAATCATTTCTTTGGCAGAAAACCAATACATTTTGTGGAGGTTGTCGTCACATGTGCTGTAAAGTCTGCACTTTGTCACCGGATACAAAAAGGTACGTGTTCAGCATCCGCGCGCCTAGTTCTGCTGGTTGCTAAATGAACCGGTTTTAGGGCTCTTACATGTAAATGAGATCATAATAAGGGATCCTATGAGAAAGATAAAATGTATAACAAATAGAAACTTCACAAGGATATTTCTGCTCGATCACAGCAACTTTGGACGACCTTCTTAGCGGATCTCGCTGCTTTCATCTCATTTCATTTCTCTCCGTTTCTACGGGGTTCTTCCCTGGGTAAACAAACTCGCCGCCCATCTAGCCAGAACCGTCAACATTGTCACGAACCGCGAGCGGGGTGATGACCAGCCATGGTCACGAGCCGGCTGGTCGCTGTTCCGAATAACCAGACACAGTTTAAGCCGTCCAAATTGGGATGGACTGTTCAAGCCGTCTGCAGCCTGGACACCACCTTTCATTCCTTCGATGAATTACGTATTTCGAACTCGCAGTTTGACCATGGGACGTCGTCGTGAGGTAGCCCGACCCATTTGAACTCAACGGCTACACATCAGCTCGCGAGCCGTCGCGTCGCGGCTAGTGCTGATGTCGTGTTGTCGAATCGCCGTTCTCTCAGAACGTCCTTCCAGCCCCTCGTTCTATTCCACTTCCAGTTGTGTCCGTCTAAAGTTCAATTTCTGCTCTGTACTTGGTCTGTAGCTTGTAAATTTCAATAATTTTGAAACTAGGCTAAATTGGACGTCGTGAAAGGTTTTGTGAAGAAATGGCATTATCACACCTTTGTATTTTGTATTTGTATTGCGTAATGGTTTTTATTGGTGACCGAGACCTTCACACCAGTTCTCTCAGCCAATTCTCGTCGACAACGTGTTGCATCCTCTGAACTTTTATCGATATTCCGACTAGAAAATCAACCGGGAGCGTGCGCTTCGCCTTGCAATTCGTATCGTTTCCGTACATAATCTTCTGAGAGATCTAGTCTTGCTCAGCAATTGCTTCTGTACCTCAAAAAATGCCAATCAATATCTATTGATTTGGTTGTTTTGCGTAGTACTGAATGTCATGTTATTTTCAGGTGATGAATCAATTCCGCACAGGCGGAGGGCCGCAGCGGGAAATGTTTGCGGCGGCCGAAGACATTGCGGACGATGTGAGTAAGCGTTCTTTTTTACATTCCTAAGGAGGACATGTTGCACGACAGTTCGCGCTTACTGTAATTTCAATTTTGCAGGGGAGAAAATACCCGAAGTTGTGAACTATATCGCTTCCGCTTCCATCTTCTTCCACCCATCCCCCAGGATCCTCCTCTGCAAAAGTTGGAATTACTGTTTATGGCAGAAGCTGTCGTAATACATGCCCCTCTATTGAAATAGACCCCGTGTTTTTTTCAGTTATTTCTTTTGAATCTGTTCGAAACGCTCATTTGTTTCTATTAACAAAGTGTGAATGAGGCGCTGGCTAGAGGCGTTTCTTTTCACGCTTATTTTGCGGAACGCACCTCATTTGAGACAAAGAAGTTCCAGAAAGAAGTTAATTTGGAAGCCTGTGTGAGTTGTGAGCCTCCTTGGGAAGTCATATTAGCCTTTGAGTCATCGTAGAGTTCTTGCAGAGGGAGCAGTATTGTTTGGTGCATAGTTCGTGTGAACTGCTCTAATCTCAATTTCGTCCAAGGCATCCTTTAAAGTTTAGAACTGCCAGCGGCTTCATTCTTGCGCCACTTCTTTGAGTTTTTGTCTGGTCTATGATTTTTCATGTTGGTTGCCCTGGAACATGGCTCTTCCGGTGTGAACAGCGATCCCACCATAGCTGAAGTGGACGCGCAGCACGACGGTAAGGGCTCCTAAGAATAGCTTTAGGCGTTGGAATTTCAGGGAAATAGTCAGTCACACCAAGGCGAGTCAACCGTCCGTAGTGCCGAGTTTGAAAATTTTCATGGTCCTCTCTGAATGGGGCTTCGAAACGACTTGTCTTTTCCACCACCACCAGCTCTTCCGAAAATCTTAACGACTCCCTGGCTACTATTCTGAAACCTCCGTCGTGTCTTCCGTTCCCTTTTGGTCATAATCGCCCTCCTGCCTGTGTTTCCGACCGTTTTGTTCTGCTGAAGCACTATATGCGCCTAATTTTCATTGCATCCACATATGCGAACCTTTGCGAGTGGAGATAAATGGAGAGGGTGTAGCCATGTAGTACAAACAGGGTAACCAGCAAATTGCGCACTGATGCCACTAATTTTGTTACTCTGTTATTTTGCTTGTTTTGATTCGATTGTTATTTCTGCTAAGTCACGAAAAGAGGTACACGCTTAAGAGTGACTCTCCTTGAAGTCTGAAAACCAGCAACGCCTGTTCTGTTTCTTGATTAATTGTCTATGCCTTCATCAATCTTAAGCTTTGTAAAATTAGTTCTCATGGTCCTCACTCCAGTATTCTCCCTGCTTGCTGAAGCTTTACTGCAGCCACATCGTGTAACATATCGTGAGCTTCTTACTTCTGTATAGTTCGGCTTTTCTAACATTTTTCTGCAATTAGCATTTTGTTGCCAAGAAACGGAGGATTTTACTGCTCCATGTTTACAAATGACATTGCCTATTGCATCATAGTACAAGCTATCCCGATGTAAATGGCATCTTTTTCTTTTTATTAGTATTAATCACAGCCAGACTTTTGTGATACAGTGTGAAAGGGTGATTGTGACGGCTCAAGCCTGGTGCAATCGTGTTGAGCTCATGCAGTTAGCTCAGTTGAGGGCTAAATGATATATTAGACGTAATAGCACATTCTCACACGTATCGATTGTAGGTGTTGCGCCGTACCAGGCATATCCTTCCGCATGTGGCGCGACTCTGCCTCGTGTCGACGTTCCTCGAAGATGGTATCAGGATGTGGTTTCAGTGGGACGATCAAAGGCAGTTTATGCAGGTTTCATTTGTTTACTTACTGCTCGTATGAGTGTGTACTAGTCGGGTCTGACTTACTGATATCCCCACTAAAACAGAAATCAGGACAGGTATAATAAATGCGGCAAATACTGGACGATTCATGGCTTTAGGGATGGGGAGGGATGGCGTGTTGAATTTTCATTTTTCTCGGAATTCCTGCCCTGTTCCAGGCTAGTCCTACGGTGCCCCCTTATGTTGCGATAGTAACTTAACAACGTCAGGCGAAGTCCGTTTCAACTATTGAATTCCATTGAATGCATTCGTACAGTTTTCCTGCTGTTTTACAAAATACAGGGCTATAAGCAGTTATTGAAGGTGTTATATCAGCTCAAAATGTGAGGCAAATTTCCACTTGCAAGTGATTCTCCGTGCTTTCAAGCGTACATTCAACAGTTAGGGGTATCACCATTTTCTCGACAGGGACTTCCTCAATCTATCATTCAGGCTTGCCTTTTGGTAAATCTGTGGTGTTCTAGCCACTCCTTCGAAGTTACATATAGGAGACCGGGAGAGAATATAATACAATAGGATGGGAGACCGTCGGAGATACATGACACTCTTACTTTGAGGCAGTATCCCTATCTCTTTCACTTCGTAAATTGTTCCCTCCCTGTTCACACAGCAAGGTCTACTATCCGTGCTTTCGTAGCTTTGTGTAATTATTAGCTCCTCGTTGGCTATTAGGTAATTCATACATAGTGACCGTTGCAACAGGCTAGATCTCGATTAGGAAGCATGTTCCTTTCTGTATCTACTCTTCCTTATCAACTCACTTGTGACAGTCCTATAAGCGAGTATGAGCATACGCAAAATGATTAAAAATGACAATATACTTCCTTGCTTCTGGTGATCGGTGATTTCTATTTTCAGGAGTCCTGGTCGTGCGGATGGTTCCTAGCGACTTTGTTCGTCATCTACAACTTTTTTGGCCAGTTCTTGCCTGTCATCATGATCATGCTGCGGAAAAAAGTATGTCCTGACTAGCACTCCTTCCACGGATCGAATTTCATCTTTTGAAACAAATGTAATATAATTTCTAGGTAACGATTGCCTGTGCGATACTTGGATCGATTGTCCTGCTCCAAACTGTTGCTTACCACATTCTATGGGATCTTAAATTTTTAGCAAGGTGTGTGAACTTGAACATTTATCGTTTTTACTATATTTTGAGTCATTAATCAGTTTGTCGAAATACCATCTTGGAGGCAAAAAACGGTTCTAGAACTAGTCGTCTTGTAACGCTATAAATTGGATAACTTCCAGTGGTTCGGTCTTGTGGTCGTTGTAAAGGCCTGGACACTGCTCGAGGTTGTATAAAGGCCCACTTTCCCATCGAGGGCTTCCTCTCCATTCTGACGTCTTTTCTAAACAGTTGTAAACACCAGGAACTCTAACGCTCACCTCACATTTCACCGTAATAGTATGGAGTGGTAAATCCATCCAGTTATGTTCCGAGTGGATAGGTTTGGCGTGATGGTGGAATGTTCTTAAACCTTCAGCAATTTTTGCGCCCTTAACTATGGCGAAGAGGTCGTAAAATTAGCAGCATTGATCGTTTCACCTAAAAACGGCGAAATATAGGCGTAAGAAACTAATTTAAAAGTGCTTTAAAGGAATTGTGTTTGTGTAGTGAGGAACGAGCGTGCATACTATTTCTGTGTATTTGTGTAGCTGTCTTCAAATGCGTCAAAAATTTCCCTCGGTGATCAGCTGTGTCAACAGTTGCGAAGAGCGCCTGCAGTAAGGAGATTCAGCCTTTCTTCAAAAATTCTCGCTTTCATGAGCAGTTTTACGATGTTTTGGGACGTTATAATCACAAGAATTACGTTTCTAGCTGTTTTTGTGTGTGAGTGTTGATGTTTTGAAGTCAGAGCATCACAACGCCTCTGATACTTGCTATATTCTTCATCTTTATAGTAGTTAGGACCACCACTCCATTTTTTGCATGTTCTGCATGTTATTTGTGATTTCAGAAATGTAGCCGTCGGTGGCGGACTTGTGTTGCTTTTGGCCGAAACCCAAGAAGAGAAGGCTTCACTGTTCGCTGGAGTGCCAACCATGGGAGATACTAACAAACCAAAATCCTACATGCTACTAGCCGGACGAGTTTTACTTATATTTATGTTTACCTCGCTGCTTCATTTTGAAATGAGTTTCCTACAAGTGAGTCTTTTGAATTTTTTCTCCACATTTTTAGGATAAGTAGCATCGCTGTTGTCCGTACAATAAAGGCAGCCCTTTCCTTTTTAGTGAAGCCTCTTCATTCAGGTGATTGAAATCGTTGTCGGATTCGCACTTATTATGCTTGTATGCGTTGGCTACAAGACGAAGCTGTCTGCTATGCTTCTAGTTGTTTGGTTGTTTGGCCTGAATCTGTGGCTTAACGCATGGTGAGTTTTGCTTTTTTGGTCCATTTATATTCTTCAGTTCTTATTTTTTTTACTTTTCTTATTTAGGTGGAATGTACCTGCTGATCGATTCTATCGTGATTTCATGAAGTACGATTTCTTCCAGACAATGTCGGTTATCGGAGGTACGTGCGTTCAAAAGAATCTGGTTTCTATTAAAAATTCCATGACAACGTTGACAGCTCAATCAATATCATTATTTCGATGTTATTTGAATGTACTCGCTTGTCTCGATTTAGTGGTTTGAAACCGCTATATCGACACAGAGCGAGTGCATTCACAATGAATGAAAATGATGGTGGTGAACAAAAGAGCTTACCTGACCTCATGTGTCCGGTACATCTCAGAAGTGGTGCCGATTCGTGACAATATTTGCAGCCCTTTTTCGTTATGTTCAGTGGTACAGGGAAAAGTATAGCGAGTTTATAACGCTGTCGCAATGATTGGAGCTATTTTTTTTACTTCAGGCCTGCTACTAGTCATCGCCTATGGCCCAGGTGGTGTTTCTGTTGACGACTACAAGAAGAGATGGTAAAGCAACAGTCAAATGGAGTTGAGCGTATTTATTTCATTACGCATGAAAGAGACAAGCAGGCAAATCGGTTTCATCCTCTATCTTTCGTAACCATCTCTTCCCGTGGTTGTCCTAGTGAATATATGAGTGCTTGCTATGGTTTTATAATTTATTTGATTAATGTTTTTTGTTGCATTTGGGTCAATTAAACGCTCGGTTTAGCGCCGAGTATTTTTGTTAAAGAAAAGGAAAATAAATATTTATGTTAGGAAGCTGACATGGCTTTCAGTTGTCAAGTCTGTGCTTCGTACCAGATAATGTAGTCATAGTTTTATTAGGGAGAGGTGTGTTGTGCCCTTCTTTCGCTTTCAGGTGTGCTGTTTTTCATTGCTGTTACGAAAATATAACTTGTTATCACCGTTGTCTTCTATTCTCCATTTGAGCGTATGTCAAACAGGAACTGTAAGTTGCGTTCTGTAGTAGGTATTTGAAGAAAAATGACAGAGTCATTCAGTTTTCGGTTTCTATAAGCATTTCTCAACATTTTCTGAGGTACGTAGTTGTTAATCAATAATATGTGAAGTTGGGCAGGCTTGCACCTGCAATAAGAGAGCGACAACCCTGCTTACTTTTTTCTCACTTTTTGTTCGATCTGGCACTATTGGTCGCTATGCTTGGGTCGTTACTACATTCTCAAAAAAAAGCGTTCTTCAAGAAGCGAACAGTTTCCATTCGCCCCTCCAAAGCACAGTACTACTTGTGCAGCTACTTTAAACCTTATGCGACGAGCTCTTTTAGCACCGTTTTGCTCAAAGCGATAGCTCTGTCTTAATCGAACTTGTGGGTGATTTCCGTCTGTGTTAGTTGTGTAGCTGGAGACAGGAGGATGACTTATTTATTACTCAACTTCCTTCTTTTATAGCACAATCTATCACTATCATTTCGTCACAGTCATCTTCATCCAGCCGGCCCATTTGCACGTCCGCTCCATTTCCACAGTTCTCTGCCCTGAAACCGGTCCTCCCCTACTACCCTCAACAGTGTTATGTAATTCAATTTACTTAGAGGAAGTCCTTTTTGGGTGGTGGTAGGGATTCCATCTACAGATAGGATGTCAATAATACCTCTTGCCCCCCATTATTCTTATGCTTCACTTTATTCGAACTGGGAACACAGTGATTTGGCCAAGCCGATATTCATTCCCTTCTTATTCGATGAGAAATGCGAAAGCGCTTTCGTTTTCCTCAACATAGGACAGAAAGAAAATCAGAGAGGAGAAAGCACAGGAAGACGGAAACGAGAGAAGGCGCGGATGGATTCCAATATTGATGAGTTAATTTCCGCTTACGACACATTCTCCAGCGAGCGCTGGAAACCACTCCATGACATTTGATAAGGCGTCTTTAATAGATCTACTGACCTTACGTGGCGGCGAAGCAAAGTTCAGGCTTTACTGTGGTCCAGTTGCTGAGTGCACCCATTCCGTCGCCATCACCTGCGTGTCGCAGACAAAATCCCATGCTAGTGTCATTACCGAACAACGTTTTTTTAAATCTCTTGCCACTCCCCGTCTGCTCCGGCCCTGTTTGGTCCCCTACGAAATGCCCACACCCTGGTTCAACGATCTTCTTCTATCCCATGTTCGCCCAAGTCCTTTATTAATCTTTGGTCTAGCTCGTCGACTGTGGGCCATAGCATGGATTGCAAGTTGTTGCATAGGTGATATTAATACCCACTCATATAAGTTAAAAAGCTGGTATTTTGTAAGGAAGGGTCTCCGTAGGTAATGAGTGAGAAACTGAACTGGTATGTCTGGTTACTGTTAAAGTGTTTGGCCTAATCTTGTACAGTGGAAGATTTGCATTTGTCAATAAATGCAGCATTCCACGGAGACGCCTCTCATCACAAATGTTTGTCATAAATTCAAGGAACAAATGTAACATAGGAATCAGTTGTAATTATTGGCGGAAGGGGAGGGGACAGTAAGTCACGCTCGGCGTCATCGCCAGTATGGCTTGAAAACAACATTTGAAGAAATGCAGTAGAGAAAATTGAAAACAAAAAACCTGAAGTGTGGCATGTTTAGCTCAGCATCCACAAGTCATAAATTCTCAGCAACATTGTCGTTTTCGCACAGCAACGACACTAGCTTGATACATTGAGTCACGCATCTGCTGGGGCATAAAAAAGGTGATATCTTTGTGTTATTGTGATTAGCCAAACTACCAGCTACCAATCGATGAGTGCTCATCACCACATCTTTCGGAAGTGACTACTTTCGTTAGGGATGAGGTTATTCAGTTGGAAAGTCAAAGTTGAAAAAAATATGATAAGGGCTAAATTTTTGAATGCAGGTCAACTAGTCCATCCGGTCATGTTAGCATCTAATGGTAAGTTCTGTTTTGTGATCAAAACGTTACCCACTCGTCGAAACAAACCTCGTTTTTGCAACAACCATCAAACTAGCAACTTGAAAGGTAATCATTTATTCAATATCTTGGTGCATCCCGAAGACACCTTTAACACAAGACACAATAATCACCTCAACATATAAAATCTATTGGTAAAACTCAAATAGAATCTGTTAAAACCATCCGTATATCGAACACCACCTACATCGTTACCTATGCGTACATTATAATTTACCAGTTAAAAAAATATGTAGTTCATCCATAATCAAGTTGCTGTTACCAGCTTGAAGCAAAATGTAATGAAAAGGCAGTACCTAGTAACAAATGTAATACGGTCATCACAGACTTGAGAGGAAGTCGAGTTTTACAGCACAAGCATGCGATACCGGCTCACTTTCGTAAAAAGTCGGGGTTCCGCTCTTGAAGTTTTCCTGGAAAGTGATCATTACAGCAAAATACTGCTTAATAGATAAAATGAGGTGCAATAGGTGAGGTGATGGTAGCGGGCGATAGCAGTACGGCTATGAGAAAGGAGAGGCTTCCAATAACCAAAACTACAAAAGCGGAGCTGCAGATAAAACGG
>MU868396.1:190044-201755 GCA_036418205.1 Ostertagia ostertagi
GAATCTGTTAAAACCATCCGTATATCGAACACCACCTACATCGTTACCTATGCGTACATTATAATTTACCAGTTAAAAAAATATGTAGTTCATCCATAATCAAGTTGCTGTTACCAGCTTGAAGCAAAATGTAATGAAAAGGCAGTACCTAGTAACAAATGTAATACGGTCATCACAGACTTGAGAGGAAGTCGAGTTTTACAGCACAAGCATGCGATACCGGCTCACTTTCGTAAAAAGTCGGGGTTCCGCTCTTGAAGTTTTCCTGGAAAGTGATCATTACAGCAAAATACTGCTTAATAGATAAAATGAGGTGCAATAGGTGAGGTGATGGTAGCGGGCGATAGCAGTACGGCTATGAGAAAGGAGAGGCTTCCAATAACACAAGAAATTCGTGCAGGGTCGAAAGTTGAAGTACCCAAAACCACAAAAGCGGAGCTGCAGATAAAACGATCAGCATCTCTTAGACTCCTGATGGATTAATTTGTGTTTGGAATAAAAGAAAGAAGAAAAATAATGCTGAAATTTTAGAAGTTCCGACAAGTAACCCATAAAAAATCACCTACACATAAGGTAACTGAACGCAAATTGGAGTGTGTACCTTTATATAGTTCTTGACGTCATCAACGTTCTCTTTTCGAACCAGTGTCACCGTGCAGCCACCAAACCCTCCACCTGTCATTCTTGATCCAAAAACACCTTCACATGATAGCGCCATAGACACTAACTCGTCAATTTCTGGGCACGAAACTCGATATTTGTCTCTGCAAACAACTTTTTTTCTATATATCAAACGAGCTGAAAGAAAGACACATACTTCAGGGAATAGTGACTTTCGCACATGAAACGGCCAAAATGGGTGATATCGTTATCCAGCAAAGCTTCGCTGGCTTTTACTGTTCGATCAATCTCGTCAACCTGAAAGAATAAACAAGGAATTTTCTGAAAACTTCTTACAAAATAGCAGTAGAAATCAAAACCCACAACGTGATGAGCACAATCGATCGTGGTAGCATTGAGAAGAGGCGCTTTTTCTCGTATGATTTCATGGGTAACGTCGCGCCAGGAGCTGACGCCAAATCTATAATTCAACATACGGTACTGATGTGAATTTAATTTGAAGGAAAACAAAAATATAGAAGCCTTTGTGGACCACTAATGCACTATCGACACATCATCAGGTCAAGGAATCAATGCATTTTTTTCTCTTCGGAAATCATGTTGACTACCATCCTTGGAGTGGAAAATAGGAACCCCTACTAGAAACGTAAAAATGATCTCACTTAAGACACATTATCTATGCAGATGCCTAGAACAAACTAACTAACTCGGCCTCTATTTACTTAGATTTGTTTTATTGAGATACTCCCAAAAAGTTGGTCCGTGAGCTGCTGAAGCTGGTCCTTAAGCCGCCGAGAAAATGATCTTTAAGCCCAAAAGGATTGTCTGCAGCTGTGAAAACCTTTTCAAACTTGATTTTAGACTCTAAGTCAGAACAGAGAATGTCTCATTATTTGTTGACAGAAAAAAATGCTCGTCATCAGGTCGACAACTAACTTTCAGAAGCAAATGTAACCGTGAAAGGAGGGACGCGGCAACTGTTCCTTTTCCGGCGGTGTTTCGCTCTACAAAAACGTTCTCTCGCAAATCAAATCTTCTCAGCCTACCTTCTTCTACGCTGCAATTTTCCTCAATATTTCTGACATAAATTACCCCAGAGAAAGAACACTTACACTTTCAGAGCATCATCAACCATTTTTCGCCGCATCGCATATTCACCATCGGCATTAGTGTGATGAACTCCGCTGTTGGTGATGAGAAATAGTGTATCATGGGCTATGCTCATTGGTATCAACTCATACGTTAATTGCCTGAAAGACCTCTAATTTAAACACGCACGCTATTGAATTAAAATCAAAAAAAAAAACTCTTAAAAACTCTATGTGACGACGTATCGGGACAAAAACTCGTCTATCAAACCCTATGTCTTCGTTGCGGGCCACGAGCACGTGAAGAGTGAAGTGGATACTTTTACGACATTTAACGGTTTACGGACTACTTGATTTTTCCTCAATGGTCCTGCCGCGATGGCTAGAGCACAGACGATTAGAGAACGGGTGAATGCCTAGGACTAAGCCTTGGAGAAAAGAGAGAGCGCAGAGGCGGTTTAAAAGGGCTGGGTTCAAGTAGCCCGTTGACTGACATTTAACCACTGACGGTCGCCGTTCAGCGCGCGTCTACTTGTTTGTTTGTAGAATTCTCCATCGATAGTGTTTACTTCACCAATATTTTCATTATTGTTGAAAAGCGTACTATTTTTTGCGGCCGATGACGCTTATGGACCATTCTGGAAGGTGAAAATGGAGACATACCAAGGAGGACAAGTTTACTCCCACCGTAAGTGTGGAACATACGTATCCCGCGCTGTCGTCAATGTGTTACGACGGATTATGACATGGATAGTCGTCGCATATCATTTTTGAAGAACTTAATTTCAACTCAACACAGAAAAAACACACTGTAACGTTGAAAGATTGTCACTGAGCCAGGAACTCAAGTGTCTGCCAGATAAGGAAATTCAACCTGAGCTGGGATGGAGAAGTACTGACTAGAATACAGTAATCGAGAGCAACAAGCACCTGCAGTCTATCCGTATTGCATGGCCATGTTCGGCGAGAGCAATGACAAATTGGTCCATTATTCCACACGGCACGTCAGCAAATTCGTGCTCTGCACGACAACAGAGCTGCGCACTTACCACTCCACATGGAAGTGGATCTAAACTCGTCGTCTACAAAGGCAAAGAGGGTAAGAACAACGTCATTCAGGGTAAGATTGTAACGTACTCGGCATGAATTGTGAGATGAGGTAGTAAGAAGCGAGTTCCAATGCAGCAGAACTGCTCAGCCCACCTCCCATAGGAATTGTTGAGTGAATAACGAGGTCAAAGCACAGCTCGCATTGGGTTAACGCGAGAATACCTTGAATGTAGCGACCCCATGCCGCAGCCTGAATGAGCTGCAATTAAATCTTCCACGGTAACGCAACACAAAAAACTAAACTAACTTCAGGATTAATTCGATGGTATGGTTGATGTACAATTATAGGACTAGGGAACTGAGACGAAAAGATATTAGTGAAACCTCGTCGTTGATCACTTGCTAACCGTCCCAGAACAGCTGTGTAGAGCGGTATGGCCTGCAATTGGGAACTTTAATGCTCCGAAAAAAACAAACTAGTACCATTCTGTAACATAGTTAGCCTAACTGAGTATCTAACTAGGTTGAGCTCATTTGTAAGCTAAAATTGCTTCCATTATCCCATCGTGCAAATCAGTGATATTCGATATCATCCATGCGTGCCTTATTCCATAAAGAAACTAATGACACCTTTAAGGACTGATGATGGCGCTCAAGTCGGAAGGGGGCATTGAAATGAGTGAGCCATTCATAGAACTTGTGATTAAGCCTTAAGGAGAATGGATCTGGAGGGAGGACATAATGAACCTCTGTTTTCCCTGGCGTTTCTCCCCTCTCCTGGGCTTGGTTAGTGTCACCAAACAGCGGTTTTGGAATGCTTTTAAAAGTCCTCCCCCCTCCCCTGAGGACGTGAGCACCGGTTACTGTGGCAATAGCAATAGCAATTACCACTATTATGAACAACACGAAATTTTATAACACCCTCAGTAGGACATTGAAAAAGAGCGACGTCACCACATGCTCAAGCCGCGGGTAAATTTTTTAAAGCAACAGTCTCCAGCAGGGTTTTTACCTTCGACACTAATGGAACGATGCGCTAGCCCTAGTCAAGAACATAAAAAGTGTGACTGAACAAAAAACTCACCTTGGAAAGCCGCTAGAAAGGGAGCTGAACAGCTTCGAAGTGGGCGTGGTTGCAGTCGGCTGCAATCCCCTCGGCCGATAACCACGCCCACTTCGAAGCCGTTCAGCTCCCTTTCTAGCGGCTTTCCAAGGTGAGTTTTTTGTTCAGTCACACTTCTTATGTTCTTGACTAGGGCTAGCGCATCGTTCCACACCATTAGTCGAAGGTAAAAACCCTGCTGGGACTGTTGCTTTAAACCGAAAGGAAAGCGAACCTACTGGTCTTCTAGAGATCGTTCTTTATTTAGGCCTAAAACGGGCACCCTTACAGTAACGTGAGAAAAACAGTGGAAGTGGTTTATCTACTTCGCAGTTCCTTCCCCTTTGAAGAAATCCTCATCTCCCGGCTTGCAACTGCTGCTTTGTAGATCCCCTCTTACTGATTGGAATACACAAATATTTCTAAATGCCTTTGGTGCTTTGTATTGAAATGACTTCGTCTTTTGCTGCGAATCTGTCTTGAACTTCTTCAACATGCTTGCCTTGGGAAACAAAATATCTAAAAGATCGCTCACCTACCATTGGAAGAACGAAGCCATCGCAATAGTCGACGTGATCTCCAATCAAATTTACTCGGCCAGGAGCAACTGCAGCCTTCAGCTCCTTAAACAAAGCCAATTGCGAGTTCAGTAAAAAGATTTCCCCAGGCCAGCAATCTGCTGAACTAAAAGCTAATATCCCTGATTCTCAGTAATGTCAATCTCTTCGAAAGGGATAAGGATGCAATCTGCTCACACGCAACATGGAATTAGGATAACGGGCACTTAGGAAATTGGAAAACATGCAAAAGTACAATCTACGGCTGAAAAATGACGTTAAACAAACCAATCTAACGACAGCGCTCTCTCAATCTCACTCAGAAGGAAAGCTGCTCAGCCGGTTATTTCTCTATTTTCAAGATGGGCTTGGCCTCCTTCCGTCATCCGAGGATAAGACAAAGTACCACGATTGGTTACTTGGACCTGATTCAAGGAAGGGAAATTACAGACACAAAATGAAGCCCGTCAAAATGAAGCCCGATCAATATGTTGAACAGGCTCCTGTCCAGAATAAAATAGAACCAGATTTCGCAAAAGGATGAAGCGGAAAACAATGTCAGAGAAAGCAAACTCGAGGATAACCTACATTTAGATGGCTTTGTCCGAAGTGCGTGAGGAACAACTCATATGCTTCCCGAACCACGCCGTGTTTCAAATTCAAGACGTGTTCAGGCTCGCATGGTCGACTCGTCTCTGCTTCATACAAACGATCTTCCAATATTCTCTCCCCAATAGAATAATCCGCCATAATCTGGAGAAAATTGCAGTATTCCAAAACGTGCTCGCATTTACAAGCTTAGGCACGGAACAGAAGGAAAACTTCAGGAGCACATAAAATACCGGATGATGAGTTAATTGATTAGACAGCCAATAGACTACTGACTTCGGTCCGGCTCATTTGTGCTCATCTTTTAAATCCTCCATCCCCATCGCAATTTATCTCCTACAACCATCCAAGATACAAGTTGATCGCCTGCGAATCTTGCGTCACTTGGGGTGTCATCGGATTCATTGTTGGCTCAGTTCATTTTCTGAGGCTCATTTTCTTTTTTCTCTATTTCACCTTTTACGTAGTTTGTTTCAATTTCTGACAGATGTGACAATTACTCTTTCACAAAACTCCACTTCTAAAACCCTTTTGTACCTGTCATACCTTTCGTTCTTTTTCTATAACAGTGTGAATGTTGTTCAGAGATGCGAGATATGTTTGTTGTTCTTCCAAACTTTTTATTCTTGAATTCTTGACGAAAAAACTTCTGGAAAACTTAACATGTGTTTCATTGTGCCGAAGGTGGTGTTCTCATAGCTTTTGAACATAGGCATCTTTAGAAATGGAGTGATATTGCGGTAAAAATGCATGTTTCGAAAACCTTGAGCGTAGTGCTATCTATTTATCAGTGAATTGTTGGTATGTTCATCTTTCTCCTGACAATATCTCTCCTTTACGTTGCTCAGGTGTTCGTCCGAGTTGGATTGGAACTTTCAAGAAATGTATTTCAAAACAGTGACACCTTCTTCCTGCACTAATGACGCTGTTCCCTATTTTGAGTCCTTGTTTGAGTGTGTGTGCTCTTGGAGGATTACTCTTCTTGTTTCGCAAACATTGAAGAAAATTGAGGTAGAACAAGAATCTGCTTCGATGTGTTCTCTCTAAATGTTAATATTTGAGGCCTAAGGCTGGTGTCAGAGTCCGCAATCCGTCGCAGGTTTCGCTGATTTTCGCGATTTGAGCGATTCACGCGATTTGCGCGATTAGGCACTTGTGATTTCCGTGACCCGGCGCGTGAATCGCAGAAATCGCGAAAATCAGCGAAACCTGCGACGGGTCGCGGACTCTGACACCAGCCTAAGTCTTCCTGAATTCGCTTTTTTAGAATTTCCCTGCCGCCGGTATTTTGTTGCTCTTCTGAGCTGTTCTTTTCTAATACTAAATTCCGCTGTTGCGAAGTTGCATCAACTAATATCTTTTGTTTGAGGGTTGTTGCTCTCGTTTGTACAACTTCTCATTTGCACTTGGGCCACTTCATCGCTCATAGCGTCATGGATTCCGAGCAGCCTCCAAGTGATCCTTCCCAGGAGAATCGTCCGAATCCAAATGGATACCGTAATATTTCTATTCTTCCTATTCAATCTGGAGACAATTTAATTTTTTTTTCAAGTTGAGGTAGCTTGTTTGAATTATCATGATGCACAGTTTTTTTTTTATTTTTTCTTTTCAAAGCTGTAATAATAGTGTCGCTAGGAACGCTGATGCGCTAACCTCTTCCTATGTTTCATTTTGCACTATTTATTCGTGCTGACGAAAATTCCTACGCAAAATATGACATTTGTGGTTTGATCTGGTTTTTAGAGTTTTCTTTTATTTCTTTATAGTTTGATGGTCACATTAGTATTCCAAAATTTCGCCGAAATAGTTAGGAGATTAGGCTGTAATGAAAGATATCTGAATGCATTGCGAGATTAAAAATTTAGCAACGTAGGAAATGAGGATTATAGCGGGTATGGGTCTATTTGTTACCCTACCAGAGTTTGTATGGTGGTTATCTCTTGTTATCCTATTTTCTCTTCCAATTCTTATCCTTTATGTTGCTCCTCAAGCCGCGTTTATAGTTAGCGGCTCAAAGCGTTGGATAGTAGGTGTCAAGAAGAAAATATGTTTTGAATGGGAAATTAGGATAGTGGGGTTTTCCGCTTGGAGATAGATACGATCGACTGAATTTTGCGGAGGGTAGTAGCGTAAGACAGTGTGCTAGAATGATTCGATACATATTGAATGATTCGCCGCAAGGTGCCTACTCTACTTGTCTTCAGCGATTCTAATCGATGCCTATCTAATCTTTCCAGCTGATCTTGATATCCTTCGTCTTTTATCCTATTCTTCCGAGTCGCAAACTGTGAACGCGGCTTACCTCTTAACCGTTGTCTTCCTTACAACGAGAAGATCCCGCTGAAGAGATTGAGGATTGGTCGATTGATTGCTCATGATTAGGAGATCTAGAAATTCGCGAGACTGGTACTGGTAAATTACGATATATGGAGATTAGGACTGCGCTGAAAGGATTGGATGCGTTTATTCTTTCGCTGAAGACTTCCGGTCTCCCATTATCCTGATCTATTATACGCATCCAATATTTTAAGCTGAATTTTCTAAGCTCTCAAATCGTGGACTGTGAACGCGGCTTTAGCACTAACGTCATTCGCCAGTTATAGTCTTGTGTATTACTCTCCATTGCTGACAGTATTAGATGTACCTTACTATCCTGGAGTTCCGCGTTGTTGAAGCATTTTGAAAAAGTGTTTTCACTGAAATCTTTGCTGCAGTAGGCTCGGAAATTCACTAAAAAATTGCAAAAGTAGGTATGCTTACCAAACCAAATCTTCGGTGCTTAGTGCCCTCTAAAAGGCTGAAGTATCTTTAATTTTTTTCTAACGCGCTTATAGAGATTACTACAAGCTTATGCTAGGCGCTAAGGCGCCTAGAGCCTGTATAATTTTGCAATTTTTTCAAAAGGTTGCGAGCCTTTCTCAACAAATGTTTCGAATTTTCACTCAGTTTCAATTTATGTTTAAAAGTGTCCAAGTTCGGAGCTACCTCTCGCATTCGCTTCTTCACATCACATCGCGTTCCGGCGGTTTCTGCTGTTTAAATATTTCTAATCCGTTTTTATGCATAACAATTTCTGCATTTCTTTGCTTCATACTCTTTGCATTTTATTTTTCATTTTTTTTTCAAGAGCACCTGAAAGATGTAAAGGGTGTTCAAGTAAATACACCTTCAGATTTTCCTAATTCTTTTTAAGCTGACATGAATTACGAGTCCGGGGATGACCGTTCCGGCAGATTCTCATATCGTGTTAACAATCCGATGATAATTGCTGCAGAATCTTTGTCTGGTATTATTCCGTTTTGTCTTGGTATTATTCGATTTGCTCTTATATTGTTGCATTGCTTATTGTTTTGCAAAAAAAAAAAACTTCTCTCAGCGGAAACTCTTACCTCGACTACTGGTTCTGATTGGTCATCGAGAATTGCGGACGAAGGCTGGTCCGGTATGATGTCTATTTAATTAGGTCCAGTTCTAACTAATGTCCAAATTCTGTTTTTTCAGACGAATTGGAATCCGTCTCATCCGGTATTCCTGCTGACTGGTTTTCAGGAGACCAGATACTAGGTGCGTAAGCGGTGTTTACACTTGTTTTTTTTGTGGGACTTGTTCTCATTCTTAGTTTCTTCTTCTTATAATTTCTTTTTGCTAGACATGAGAATCTCTATAAGAACATCGGCATCGGATATATCCGTCAACATGGCTTTGGTGAGTTAAATGTGGTTTGCATTGTCGTATTTAGTATAACTTCTATTCAGGACTCTGATGAAAGCCGTCTACCGAGTGAAGAGGTGGCGGTTGCTCGCTCCGATGAGAGCGTGACTCCCAGCGACCCTGCTAGCGACAACGGCATGGCTCCTGCTCGTAATCGGACCCATGCTCCGAAACTGGAGAGAATGGAACCTTCTTCTAATTCCAGTATGGTTTTTCGGTCATCATCAGTGGATAGGCTAGAACATTTTTTCATAGTTAAATTATCAATGGTAAAACACAGGGAAGAGTGACGAACTAAAAACCAAAAGTTATAACCATCTGTCTCTCTATCTCATCATTCCTCTCAGAAGATAGTTAGGGAAGCAACGAGGCGATCGCTAACCGTAAGGGTAAAGCCTTGCTAGGCCATTACGTACTCACTTTTCGCCCGAAAGTGCCAAGTCTCGTAGCGCTTTTTCGAAACGGTTTTTTGCGCGTTATACAGGGGCAGAGAGCATGAACCTGAGAATATTTTCTGAGCTGCTCTGGGAATGCTCAAAAGCAAGCTGGAACCATGGTTGTGGTTCGATGCCCACTGAGGACAAAATTTTTCATTTCTTGGATTTTCACTTTATAAGTACGAGTTTATTACGTCAGCGTAAGGCTCACGTTAGAAATTACAACAATAACGTTGAAATTATATTTTTCGCCAGCTTTAAATACTCACTGCCGGCTCTAAGCTCTTTGCACGCAAATTAGTTTTAGGACGTGTCAACGAAATCTTCATGACCCCTCCTCTAGTTCTGGAATATGTCAGCTTGAAGACACTGGAAGAACCGGAGCCATACGTGCCCTGTACCAATTTATGAACCAAACAGAGATCAAAAACTCTGCGTCTCATTTCTAGAGATGTCAGCTCTATATATTTTAAATAATTTAAATACTTTCTTGGGCTCATGTATGTCTCAACTTATTCAGTGAAGAAAAAGCTTTCGAAAATGCAACTACTCAACTCTACAAATGCTGTATAGTTTATTAAAAATGGAAAAGTTTCACTTCTCAAGGAAATTTTTCTGCCCTTTTTTTGGCAATCCAGGGCCGCTCAGAAAAATCATCAGATTTATGCTCCACGCCGTGCCCCTATAACATGCAGCAAACCGTTTTGAAAAAGGGCTCATGTCCTGAAAGACTTTCCTGGTCAGGTGAATTGAAAAAAGTTTTTCACCATATGAATTTGCATGTAGCGCGCTTTTTCGCGCTGCAGTAGCAATAACTGCATCTCAATGACAGATTATCTTTTGCTAGGGCGGGGGGTGGTGTAATGTGCTGGTTCGGCCTTTTGTGTTTGCCTCGCGGCCGTGTGTCGTGGGCTGCCCCCGGCCCCTCGTGTCTCTAGCCTATTTAAGAACGTTATTCCCAACGTCTTGTTATTTCAGCTTCTGCGCTCTCGCTTTGTTCCAGCAGCTCGAGCGATGTGATTCGAAGGCGCAAGTATCGCGTGGGTTTATTTTCTTACCTTTTCAAAATTCCCTCTACCTTTGCTGATTAGGATTGGCCGAAACCTCTAGTTTTTAGATGGACAGTGACGACGATACTCCCGAAGAGGATTCGATTCTTGATGGCCCAATACATAGACCTAATGATAATGAGGAGCCATTTGATTATGAGACATCTCAGAGCACTTTCCATCTTGCAACACCTTCGAATAATGGATCTCCAGATTCTGGCCAGGTTATTGGTCCAACTCTTCCTCCTGCATCTATTGGACCTTCTCTTCCTCCCCCAACTATTGGACCTAGTCTTCCTCCTACTATTGGGCCTTCCCTCCCTCCCGCATCCATCGGGCCTTCTCTTCCTCCTGTGGCTATTGGGCCGGCTCTCCCAACCTCAATCACTGGACCCTCACTCCTTCTCCCAGTTGCTGGACCCTCTCCACCAACTTCCGGTGTGGGGCCTTCTCTACCCTCTTTCGCCGGTAGTTCATCCCTCTCACACCAGCAAATTGGGCCATCTCTCCCACCCTCGTCTGTGGAGCCTTCCATTCTGCTCTCAAACGTTGGGCCGTCTCCTCCTACCTCAGGTATTGGGCCTTCGCTTCCCGCTCCAACTACTTGGTCAGCTCTTCCAAATCAGCACGTTGGACCTTCACTCCCGCCCACGGCTATAGGTCCATCCCTTCCTCCTCAGAACATTGGGCCGGCCTTACCACGCCGAGAAATCGGACCTGCTCTTCCACCAGGATTTGCTATTGGCAACAACGGAGATGAGGTGAGCTCTTAAATGAATATTTCTGCCATCTCGCTACTTTCGGCATTTTGATTTTTGTGCTCTGCTGCTTTTAATTTTTTCTTAGCTAGAAATAAATTCCATTCCAATTGCAGAATTCCTTGATCGCACAGCGCTGGGATTGTTCACTGGGAATGGTAACGCCGATGAATGCCTCCTTATTCGATGTTAGATCGAAATTTCAGATTTTGCAGATTTGCCTAATATTTGAATCCCATCTTTCGAACATAAGTATTACACTCGTTTGGCGCTGGAATACCTGGCGCGTTCGCAAAAGGGCGCCATGAGCAGTCATTGTCAAGTAGTACCCAAGCGCACAAGAGTCGCTCGTAGGCTATCATTATACAGGTATATATAGGCAACCATTGAAATGAGGGGGTTCCCCTTAAGCATTTTGCCAAACAAATCTACATATCGAGCTCTCCGAGGAACTATGATTATCTCGCCATCAGTTTCTCTGAGTGAAGTCCGCCACCATTTGTGTCATTACTGCGCGACTCGTTGACACCTCTTCATGTGCGCAGCAAAGCGGGGAAAAGCCTCCATAAATTCTTCTGGGAATCTTAGCAGACAAGATCAGCTTTTAAGGTGGATATGGAAGTGTAAATCTTGTCCTGAATGGCGATGGAGACCTGCTCTCGACTGCGTTGTCTCATTCACATTACGTTTGATGACCGCTAAAGTAGTCTTGATTTACTTGAAAATCTT
>MU868396.1:214476-247892 GCA_036418205.1 Ostertagia ostertagi
AAACGTCAAGAAGACCGAGTTTCTGAGCCTCCGAAGAGAGTGCAGAGCCGATCGTGGATGGACATGGCGAAAGCATCGAAAGAGTGGAGGACTTCCGATACCTTGGGAGTGATCTGGCGGCCGACGGCAGTGTGGACCAGGCAGTAAAGGGGAGGATCAACGCGGCATGGATGAAATGGAGGGAATCCACTGGAATCCTCTGCGACCGAAGGTGCTCCAGAACGCTCAAAGGAAGGTGTACCGAACAGTGGTAAGGCCTGCGATGCTCTACGGCAGCGAGTGCTGGCCCCTGAACAAGAACCACGAAAGGCAGCTTCACTCGGCCGAAATGAGGATGCTGAGATGGGCCTGCGGCTGGACGCGACTGGACAGGGTCAGGAACGAGGATGTCAGAGCGGTCATGCAGACTGCCCCTGTCCAGCTGAAGGTGAGGGAGCAGCGACTGCGGTG
This sequence comes from Ostertagia ostertagi, assembly GCA_036418205.1. Lineage (NCBI taxonomy): Eukaryota > Metazoa > Nematoda > Chromadorea > Rhabditida > Trichostrongylidae > Ostertagia > Ostertagia ostertagi. The sequence goes on from MU868396.1 coordinate 214,927, forward strand.
GTATGGGCATGTGCTAAGAAGACCACAAGGCCACCCAATAAGGAATGCAATGGACTTCGAAGCGCAAGGCAAGCGACCGCGAGGAGCCCCAAAGAAGAGGTGGAAGGACGTAATCAAGAAGGACCTAAGCGAAATCATGGCCACTGCAGAAGGATGCCCTGGACAGAGCGAAGTGGCGACGACTGATAAAGACAGCGGACCCTGCGACTGCGCGGGACTAACGCTAGGGAGAAGAAGAAGAAGAAACCTGTATGCCTTATGTGACCTGAAGGGCGACATAGGCGCTTTCTGAAGAAAAAATTGAATAATGCCTCACGTTCAATAGTTGTGTGTATGCATATTAAGCTTTTGGGGAAGGTCTGGCAGTTATACCTGGCGCCACCAGCGTTCGTTTGGTCAAATAATCAGAATGTGGATAGATTATCATCCAAAGGGTGGAAATGGAGTTTGGGAGGGGGGAGTACCCGACAGGAGGCCCGTCGCGCGGCAAGAAGGCAGAGTCAGCGGACGAGTCGCAGCGCGTACTGTAGTGATTTCGCGTCAAGTTAAATAGAATGTACCATTGCACGTCCTACATCGCACAGCACGCGCTGCGACTCGTCCGCTTACTCTGCCATTTTGCGCGACGAGCTTCCTGTCGGGTACCCGGTGGGTACTCCTTGTTATCTTATCCTTAGTACGAGAGAGGATAAGATGCGAAGTAAACGACTTACTTGAAACATATTTTTGATGAGCACTGGTGAACGCCCCACATCTTCCCCATACATATAGGGCTCAGTTGTAGCACCTGATCATGCACCGAGGGGCTCATCAAATCAAATGTATACATTTTAAAAATGTCATGAGCGTTCTTATTTTTATCTATAGTTGTAAGTGCATAACGGAGCGGCCCCTCCAAACTCCATTTCCACCATCCGTGGTCAGTAGACTGGCGCCAGGCTCGTCTATGAGGAGGGAATAGCCGTAGTGTCTGTCTGATTTCCTATCTATGCCCGGACCCATCACACCTTCCCGACTTCGGGGTTGTTTGGATAGCGTCTCTTAGTCTGACACTACCCGACACACTTCCGAAGAAATCGTGGGGCGGGAGGGCTTCCAGCTTCTCAAAATTTTCTTTTTATCATGTAGACCAGATATTTGACCCTTTTCCCCAAATCACAACACGATCATCTCGTCTGAGTCGCTCAGACAGAGAACAGAAGGTTGGCGCCGTTGGGAGGATAAAACCAGCGCTCCGTGGATTGAGTGACCCTTACAGGTCCATGAGCAGGCGTAGTACCCATCCAGAAACCGCTGTACTTTTGAATGGGAATTGAATGAGTGGCGCATCTTGTACCAAAAAATGCTCGGCGCTATGACGATTATCCTTTCATTTGACTTTCTCTCAAAACGATATTATTCTCGATTTGGTCAACCTCAACTTTGCTTTGAAATCAGTCATGCATTGTCGGCACGATTATTTCAGCACTTTGATCTTATAACAGACGCTTTATTAGCCTTGGTCTAACCAGGTCATTTGGTCAACCCGGCCAATTGAAATGAGATGTATATGTGTATACGCGCCTTGGGACGCTGAGCTCAAATATGTGTTCCTTATCTGCTGAACTCTTCTCTGAAAGGAATTATGAAGCAGAAAAGCGCAGGGGCTGTGGTCGAGGCTCACGAAAAAGAGGTCAGGGGATCGACTCCCTGGCGAGTTTGTTCTTTTGCCGTTTGCAGTAAGATAGCTAGGAAGACTCCTAACATCGCTAGTCCAACATGCTTGCGTATAGTTAACAGTACAAAGAATTTAAGGGCAATTAATAACGAACTTGGGCGGCATCGCTCCTCACTACTTTGGGCGCTTGTAGCGCAGGCGCCAGGCATTTTTGCTTCGAACAAGTATGATATTCGTAATCAGGGAGTCAGACTCTCCCTTTGAGCAAACTTCTAGCGAATTCTGAAATTTTGACCTAACCTCGAAAATTTGGGCAGTCACTTACTCACCGATCCACCAATCCATTACAAAAGGCTGGCACTTGGGTAGAATAAACCTTTAAACACTTTTCAGAATAGACAAAAATTGTGTCCCGTCTGCATCATCCGAAGATCTGCAAGGCATTATTCCCAAATACAACCCTTTTTTCTCCTCTCCCCCGTCGTCCATGATTGGTCAACCCAAAAAAGTGGAGTTTGAGGAGTGGTAATCCCATCACTGCTCCGCTTTTTCTCAATTAGTTCATGACCTCAGATTTGGCGAAAACTCGTTTTTAGGGGTAGTTTGATCCCCTGAATACGAATATCGTACCTACTTGCCACGGAAAAGCATAGCACCTGCACTACGGGCACCATGGGCACTCACAGACAAGTAGTGCTTAAACTTAAGAGGATCTGCTTGCAAACTCTTCGTAGATGTAGCGTCGGGCGACCGTTGATAAAATAACGGATTCAAAAAGGCTTTTCAGCCATGTTGGAAAAAAAGCAAAACACCAAACCCCGGGGGAACCGAACCCGCGACCCCTACTTGAGAAGCAAGACCGCTACCAACTGCGCTACCGAAGCTCACCATTGCCTCGGTTCTCCTTTCGATACTTTTATAATGCAGCTAACATGTGATTGCAGGCAAGACACTGAAAATCAAGGGCGGCAACAAAAACCCTCCGTAACTCCTTTCAGAGAAGAGTTCAGCAGATAATGAAAGCAGATTTGAGTTCAGCGTCTCATGCTGCGTACAGAAATGTGCACCTCATTTCATTTGGCCGGGTTGGCCTAATGACCCTTCCTGGTTAGGTTGAACTACAGAAATGTCTATACTCTTGACAGTATCAAACGTACTTAGTATATGAGCAGCCCATTCCTCGATGTCCGACTTCAAGTGTGTTTCGCTTCTTCCAGTATCTTCCCCAAGACACCGCCATACTGTCACGTATAGATCGATCCATTGGCAAAGTTTTTACCAGCATGTAATCAACTAAATAGTGATGTTACGTACAAATGATTCTTTAAATTCTGAGAAAAGGGAAGAGAAAAGGTTTGCCATAAATCAAAAAAATAATAATCAAAATGTAGATAGAATAATTAAAGTTATGATTAAGAATAATTTAAGAATAATTGGTAAAATCTAGCATCGTTCTCTTTTGATGACCATGTTAACATTACAAATATTCCCGGATGAAACTAGCTTTAGAAACCGGTTATAAAACTAACGAATCGGGACAGACGGGTATGAAAGTCAAAATATTAGAAAACGTTTGAAGGCAGTGACCACGATAATTTGATTTTTATAAAAAGTGGAAGCATAGGTATTAGATAGTGCGACAGAGAAGATGAAATCAGGCGAGACCATCAAATACTCGAGGCATGAAATCCTCTTTTCGCTTGCTCCTCTGGAGGAGTTTCACGTAAGGTGAATAACGGTCGAGGAATTCCTCGACCATGGCTCTCTACTGTGCGAGAGTAGTGCCGAGAGTGAACGTACGCGCGGAGAGCACAGACGGCTCGCGCATGGCGAGTGTGAATGTCCGCGCGGGAGAGCGTAACTGATCAGGCGAAAATCCTCGACAAGCCGTTGAGGAATCCTCGACCGATATTCACCTTGGATTTAGGTGCAGAATATATGAGACGACTAGATTAGAAGACAGCTGTTTATATTAAAATGTATTTGCAATGAAGTTATTATGTTTACAATAAAAACACCAAGTCAACACCCACTTGGAAGCGGGACGATTTTGGCGATGAGTTAATTTTAGGTTCGAAGTCTAACACCGTTCCAGTTGGCGCAATTTTCGCATTGAAAACACCAGCACTCCCCCCCCCCCCTTAGCAACCTGGCTACCGCCTTCACTGGTTCATAAACTTCTCTGATGCAACTATCCCACCCCCCACTCCCTCATGGTGTTCACTGCCTTTAGGTGTATATTGTAGTAGGTGGGAAAGTGACTGAAATCAGATAATGTATCGAAGGATTAACTGCAAACTAGAATTTGTATGCCTGTGAATAATTCGTTAGGAATGTGTGAGAAAAAGATTCGTCTATTTCGACGAACGTCTCAAGTCGTTCTCGCAACCCACTCGTTAGACAAGGGTATGGTCATCGCGATAGTGCTCTCCGGTATGAGACGCGTGCGGCTGTGTTGCACCCTAGTAACAGCGTCCTTATGTGCGCCCTACGCATGCATATTGACCTATCGAGGCAGTCGTGCAGCGACTGGCCACATCTGTGCTCAGTCAAGTCTAGGGCCTTATTATTGACTTATTGATTACGAATCGTCTAAAAAATTTTCGCTATTAAATGTAAAATAGATCCAGTTCAAATCAAGATAAGCCTTACTGTCGATCTGTCCAATTGGAATGTTTTTCAACGAGATTATTGGAAAAGTGGCTTTTCCATAGAGATCTGGAAGCGCTGCCGGCAGCGCGTAGGCGAGTCCAATACGGTCCATACCAGTGAAAAGCTCAATCCGGAACGCCTTCAATCAACATTTTCGCCTGGGAAATTTCAAGGATCACAAGACGAACACAAGGAATCGGCATCACACCGATTTCTCTATGGAAAGAAATACGTACTAAATGTTCTAAGGATACGGTACGAGTCTTGAATACGAGATAATCTACATCGTTTCGAAACACTGATCCATTGACGTATTGCTGACCGAATATTGGATCCTCTCTGCTGAGGACCTGAAAGTGAAGAAGTTTCTTACACTGACGTGACTGAGTGGAGCTGATAGGTCAGGCTAAAAGAAATCATCCATGGAAAAATCATAAAAATTTATCTCACCCCTAAATCACTGGTCTGAGACCCATCATATGAGCAGAAAACTTGTGTTCGTCTTGGACAACAATTTGGAAAACCGGGAGGACTGTTACACGTTCAAATTCCCACCGTGCATCTATCACAATTGTTGACGTCGGGAACAATTCCAATTAGTTTGCGTCGTGCCTTCACTAGGAATCTTTTTGGCCTTTTTCTTCTTTTTTCACCTATCGCAACAACAGTATCTTTTCTACCACATCTTATTTTATGCTTTGTCTATTCTCCAAATTCGACAGCTTAAACCGATTCTTTCTATGCTTCCTCTTGTCTTCGCCCGACCTACCCACGACCGTCTCCATGATGTGGCCTTTGTAGATTTGTTTCTCTTCGAAAACTGAATCTTCATGCGTGAAACTTTGTGTGCTGTTTCTAGTGATCACAACTGACATATTCATGTTAGGAAAGAGTGCAAGAATTTTCCGCGCAAGATTCCTTTGATCTGGCATAGTGAACCCTTGGCACAGAATCTGAACTCACCGACAATAAAGTATTGGAAAAGCTAGGCACATCAGGCAGAACCGGATCAGGGTCCGGTAGGCAGTCATCGTCCACACCTTCGATCTGAATCCATAAATCGATCAATATCATCATCTATTTTCAAAATTTGCAGCACATGGTACGTCACTATCACGGAAAAGCGCATGCATAGCCATTGGAAAGGGGCGGGATGGAAAAAGCGGATCTATTCCGATAAAGCTCATGCGTTTATGTTGAAATGAAGAACGGGTTTCAGGGAAATGAATGACAGAAGCGAATGATGCTGTCGACGACGTCAATTCGCCATCAATAACATCACCAGCATCTGACACTGTAACGTAATGGATGTGCAAAGCGTTGTGATAGAGATGTTGAATACAGTGTTTTGGTAGACAGAGGATGCCCTCCACAGCATGCCCTTACGTGTATGACGATCCTCGTATGAGAAAATCTGTAAACCGTTTTCTTATTTTTAGATGAGAGCATAACTTCGAAAAACGTAATATTTCTCAACATTAGACGAGGCGTTCCGGCAAGGGCGGTCGCGTTGCGGCCATCGGACATCATACCCTTGAACTGATGGTGAAACGGTGTATATTAGGTTTTGCCAAGCGGAGTTAAAGGCAGAACCCCGGAAGAAGCAGGCGAACACCCTACTTGGTTGTAGGATGGACTCGTCGAGGGCAATCACTGATGTGGCACTCCCGTAGGTGGTACCCACCCGACAGGGCGCTAAAGCCTTACGGAAGCAGTTTCAACAGCTTCAGTTTTCCCACCTCGCAACGAGCCGTTGTCTGGCACTCTCCTCTGTCGCTCCCTCACGTAGATATTAGCTACCATGAGAGGCGGAGATGGTGTAGTAGAAAGTGGCGCCACTTTTCGCGAAGGTCCGGGGATCAAATCCTGGGTCGTGAGTCGCCCGGGCCAACCAAGCCTTCCATCCCTCCGGGGTCGGTTAATTGGTACCAGACTTGTCTGGGAGGATAAAAACACTGACTTGTACATCGGCTGGCCCCCGCAAGTCATTGTATAGGCCGCATTCAAATGCTGGTACGATCCCGAATGGGATTGGAATGCATGGCACATCCAAAAAGGGGTTAGTCGAAGCTGGAACTTTGTCCTAGCTTCTTCGTCTTTTAGTATGATAACTGCTATTATCAGTGTCCTCAGTGTTGACAACGCTTAATCGCAAGCGGTCTCACCCATTTACACACCTCCTCTGATGCCAAACTTTGCTATGCGATAATTTTTCACTGACATATTTTCATTATTTTACTAAATTCACTTCATTTGTTCTATAAAAAGATGTATTAGGTGTTTCAGAAAGTTCTGTCGTTTTCCAGCCCCTAATTTTAAATGCACGTATCTCGGCTTGGGCTAAACCTTTCGAGTTGATTAAAAAACCATTTGAAAGCGCGAATCTTGTTCTATAAGAAACCGTTCAACAGGGTACGTTTATTTGGAATGCTGGACCTCTGGAGGCGATGAACTGAGGGAAGGTCGTTTTAGCATCATGTTGGTTTTTGATGTATTTCTCTTCAAGGAAGCTATCGAGATCGTCAGAAGTTTGACAGTAGATAGTTCAAGGGTCTACTAAGTAAGATGTTCGCAGAACCACTCTGAAGTTCAGCTGGTACAACTTGTGAAGGGTTGGCCGTGCGATGTGCGTTCAAGACACCTTTCAGGGATGTGTGTGTTCCTTTATAATGAGGAATGCTGGACCCATGTCCTAGAGTTTTTGATGATTTTTGAATTAGTATAAAGATTGATTCTCCACTGTAACAGTTCCATCTGATACTGAAGAACATGGCCAGCCGCTGGCCCCATGAAAGCTGCCACAACCCTCCTCCAGCACAGTTTAAATTCTGCAAAGTTTGTAGAGCTTCATCGCCGTCGATCTATTCAGCAAACTTTCGTAGACTATAGAGAAGAATCCGCTCTTTATTGTACGTCGCAAATCTGTAGAGAAACGAGTCGCTTTCACCACATAAAACCAGCGACAATTTGATGGACGATGCTTCAAATTGGTGATTTGTCGCGGCACGCCACTATCGAATTTTTTAGACTTTCCAGCTTCTTCCGTATAGCTTGGCTGTACAAACCATATACGCCCACGTTGGGCAGAACCTCCTCTATGGTCTTACGCACAAGTGCTTCAATCAGAACTTTTGGCTAATCGGAGACACCGTCCGATGTCCGACCACTACTCTCATCATATTCAAGGCTCTCGCCTTCCTTACAATAAATTTTTTAACTACTGCTTCTGAGCACATTTATTGCAAATCTAGGCCCAAAGCATCGTTGATATCTTGAACTGATCCCGCCACTTTCAGGTCTATTTAAAGCTAGAAAAAGAAAGTCATGCCAGCTTGCTCCTCGAGTATACTGAATTCAAAGCTTTGAAAAAGCTATAAGAAAATATTTTAGGATAAAGTTGTGCTGAGCATTGGATAGAGCTGGAAAAGTTCTTCAAAATGACATCAACATCAATTGCAGCTTTCCTAGATTTCAAGGGAAATAAAGCATCCAAAAGTGGAATGTCAGAAAACGACAGAACTTTCTGAAACACCTAATAAGGAGATAGAAAAGCAAAAGAGCACTGCACCTCTTTGAAGCGCACGTCGAAAGGTACTATCTTGACACGATGTTCTTTGCCCCTATGGGAAGGCTTGTAAAATTTCAGAGCCTGAAAAACATGAAATTAGACCGTGAAAAAAGCAGAGAAAAGCACACGTCTGAATAACTAGATTCAAACACGCCCCATTTCAGCTGTTCTAATTGTAGTGTGGTAGTTCAAGGCCACGAAGTCGAAATGCTTCAAGTCAAAGGCACATTTGACGTTAAGGCATGTGGATGAACTCTTTCTCTCTCTCTATTTCTTTTTCTCTCATCTCTCTGAGAGTTAGTTTGGAACCTCCCAGCGACAGGTGGTGTTTACCAAATTTGGTTTTAAAAGCTGCAAAAATGCCATATGAGACATCCGCTGGCGTTTTGTCTACTGTTCAATAATAACCGTATGGTAAAGAAGGTTTGTGACTGATTACGGTAGAATAGGAAGCATCAGGATGCTGACCGGTGAAAAAGAGCCTAGGATTAACAGAAGAAATGGGTAGTATCAGTGATTTTGATATGGTAATAGCAAACGAAAGCTTATTGAATCACCCTGCTTTCTTCGCGTTGAGCCCGTACGTCCCCTCAAACCGACCACGCAAATGAGTGTATTTCGAGGGCTGTCATGGGTTTCACTGCCATTCGCTTCGGAGCGACCCATTTCGGACCTCTATAATCTTTGGTCGCGATAGCCTCTACCCAAAATATCGTTTGATATGCTTTGGACCTTGCTCCAGCTTTGTAGTGAGGCCATGGAACAACTTTCCTAGGTATCCTGGGGCAGGGCCGATAGGCGGGCCGGCACGCTTATTTTGGAGCTGTTTGCTACAAAGTGGTAATGATATTCCATTCTCTCTATTTCTCAGAAACACATTGACAAAGTTGTATGTAGTCATACCAGCTATTAATTTTTTCACAGTTTTTTTTTGTTGTTAGGGCAGTAAACACAATGACCACTCACCTCCCCGTGAACCCGTAAAAGAACTACATTTTCTTCATTGTGAATAATCCATCCATCCGTTAACAATGTGCTTCCAGCTGAAAGTATTTGCAAAATCACAAAAACTTATTACTTAGGGTTAAGTGAATTTTGGATAGTCGAAGATGATATAATACTACATAATACTTTTAACTCACAGTAACTTCCAAAAACGTCATCTACAACCAATTTTTGGTTGGGAAAAGGAAGAGCTGAGCGTGGTATGAGAAAAGATTCCCATCTGAAACTCGAAACAATCATTAAATGCTCCTTATGCGATAGCAAAAAGGGGCGAATTGGGCCCTCTTGTTGAACAGTAGTTGGTTGACTTGCAGTTAAAGAAAAAAGGATAAAGAACCGCTAAATACGCCACAAGTAAGACCCTACTATTTTCTAAGCAATTGGAATCTGGGTGGCAAATTCGGGGGGGGGGGAGGAAGGGGAGCACTATTTGCCGAGATGAGAGGACGTTAGACGGAAAGAGAGTGTATACATAAAAGCAAGGGCAGCGGAACAAAGATACCGCAAGGGTGAGGTGCAACGATCTAGAGGCGTGAGCTGATGAAAGTCTTGAACCTACATATGGCGTAGGGTTTTAGTCGCTGAAACAGCTCTATATTCACCTAGGAACCTTATTCACTGGAGTAATTGGACCACTGGTCTAATGATGAAGTGTGCCTTTAGGTTCGACCTATTGAACAGTGAAGTTAAGAAGTTCTTCCATTTCTTAGTTATATTTCCCGATAGCTGAGTTCAAATGGGGAGAATTAGTTTTGAATCGCTAGTTACATACTTATTCTCTAACGGTGAAACTCCAGTTCGGGGGGGGGGGGGCACTCCATTGCTATCTTATCCGTAGTACTAGAGAGCAGTTCTTTGGGCTATCGAACACTACGGATAAGATAATAAGTGAACGACTCATTTCGAGCGTACTTTTGATAAGGACCGGTGGATGTCCTACATTCCACACAACCTGCCCACATCCTATCCACAGGTCATCCACCCTGGAGTTCCTCCACCCTTAGCCAGGGTCAACTGTCAAGTTGGACCACCTTCGAAAATTTTACGACCCCCTCCCCCTTCTAGAGGGCCTCGATACGACCCCCCCTCAGGGTCAACCCTTCACCACCCTCGCCTGCCATCGCCATCATGGGGCTCATTCTATAGTATTCGATTCTGAGACCAGTCGACACAGCCCAAACTCCGCCCACTTTTTTCCTCCAAAATTACCGTCGAGCGGGGGCTTATACACACCGTGAAACGGCAAAATTTTAGCGCGCCAACCAACTGCATCATCACTTCCCTTACTGTAACATTAACGCTACCTCGCGAAATACGACCCCCTTTTTCCACCCCAAATACGACCCCCCCCCCTCGTTGGACTTTGTCCAACGCACGGTTGACCCTGCCCTTAGGCCTAGGCAGAGGTGTCCATTCTCCTGGTCCAGGACCGTTCCCTTGGACATGGCAGGCGGAAATGTGAAAACATTCAGGGTTTCTCACACCATTACACCGATATTTATCAGAAGTCTACTTTAAATGAGTCGATTACGTGTCGTGAGCCCTCTAATCCTTATCTTGAGTATTGGAGAAAAAATGGAGCCCCCCCCCCGAACTGGAGTTTCACCTACTCTAACAGATTTAAGATTCATAGACTGAGAGAAGAGATTCAAGATGCCTTACTTGTGAACTATTAGCATTTGTTTACTGCCTTCCGTACAGGGATCGAGGTAGTAACCAATCATGTAACGAAATTTCAACTCCTTGGTTGGGTCGCAGATTTCTGCGCAACCCGTCCAGACATCACTGAAAATACGCAGAAATCAGACACTTTCTGAGAACACCAAATGATAGCTGTAAATGGGATTCATAACGAATGAAAGACATTTCACCAATGATTTCGCCATTTTCTTCAAATTTCTAACTTTGCAGTAAGTTCGCAGTAGTTCGCTTGCAACTTAGAATTAATGAGGTTTTTTTTAAAGACGTTCTTGAAGAAATTTGCTGGTTCCGTAAAACTCTTAATAAACGCAAAAGACAAACTAAAGGAGAATTTCATTGAGTTTCTTCTCATGATTCTCTCCCTAGGATGCGCCACATACTCAAATTTTGTTCAGAATCGTTCTGCCTACACAGTAGTTTTCGGGATGAACCTGTACCCAAATCAGTTCCTCCTTTCTCCCTTTCGGAGGAACCTTACACTTTTTTATGACTGAGGGAGAAAGCGAGGCTAGTGGCGTGCTTCAATCAGGGAATGGTGTAGGCCCCAGGGACGCCTCTTGCCCCTGCACCACTGCTGCTAATATTGCCACCAAAAGCCGGCAATCAATTGACCTTTATTTACTTTCGGGTGGTTTTAAAGTTTTATGAGGCGTTTGCTCTCTAAGGTTCTCTAGGCACCAAAGTTCCGCATGACAGCACTTTGAGAAACTTCAAGAAATTATTAAGCGTTAAGAACAAATTATCGATTTCTTCTGCATTTTTATTCAATCGATCTGCCATGATCTGTTCAACTGTTAGATGAAATAAGTAATCTGGATTGGATACCGAAAAAGATCTTTGCAATTTCCCCTCATGTATTTCCAACTCATTCTTCTGGTTAGCCGCTACCACTACCGTTCCTCTTTCACAATTAGTACGTTTTTTTCCTTATGTCTATATTCTGCTAATGCGATATGTGGCAGTAGAAGCTAAGTTCTCCTCATCGTACGGCCCTTACTTTTAATGCGCCCGCTGTTGGCCTCATTCATTCAAGGTAAATCTTTTTCCATTACCACTAAGCTCTGAATTGGATCTAATTTACTAGTATGGTCATCAAAAGTATTTTCCTTTATTGGACCTTCTCTCATATGATCGATATGGCCTGCGTTCGCCGCCGGAGCGGATGGAACGCAAATTTTATCAAGTTTGCATCGACCGGACCGCAAATTTTCAGCACTACGTCTTGCCCTAACGGGCATTGAATATGGTTTTCGGCTTTTCGAGGTTTCCGAAGGACAACGTTGGCTAATTTGCTCACGAAGAAGTCCTGGGATTTTCCTATAAATAACCATGAAGAAAACATTTGAGAACTATGAAATGGCTCAAAAATCAAGGGGAGAGTGGACCCTCCTCACGGCTTTAGCCACTTATAATTCCGAGGCTCAACGCTGGTAATAAGTCGGTAATAAAAGAGTGTATGGATTGCGAGAAAGTGGCGAAAGCATAGTTACCAAGATGTGCGAATTGGGTTTTAGTCGACTCAATCGAACCTTTCTTGCCGAGGTTAGACTCGGTCGTGGTCAGTTCCACTAGCGAGGCCGCGATTAAGTACGGTCAGTACCACTGGTCCTTAGCATCCTCCCGAAATTATTAGGTGTTTCAGAAAGTTCTGTCGTTTTCTGACATTCCACTTTTGGATGCTTTATTTCCCTTGAAATCTAGGAAAGCTGCAATTGATGTTGATGTCATTTTGAAGAACTTTTCCAGCTCTATCCAATGCTCAGCACAACTTTATCCTAAAATATTTTCTTATAGCTTTTTCAAAGCTTTGAATTCAGTATACTCGAGGAGCAAGCTGGCATGACTTTCTTTTTCTAGCTTTAAATAGACCTGAAAGTGGCGGGATCAGTTCAAGATATCAACGATGCTTTGGGCCTAGATTTGCAATAAATGTGCTCAGAAGCAGTAGTTAAAAAATTTATTGTAAGGAAGGCGAGAGCCTTGAATATGATGAGAGTAGTGGTCGGACATCGGACGGTGTCTCCGATTAGCCAAAAGTTCTGATTGAAGCACTTGTGCGTAAGACCATAGAGGAGGTTCTGCCCAACGTGGGCGTATATGGTTTGTACAGCCAAGCTATACGGAAGAAGCTGGAAAGTCTAAAAAATTCGATAGTGGCGTGCCGCGACAAATCACCAATTTGAAGCATCGTCCATCAAATTGTCGCTGTTTTATGTGGTGAAAGCGACTCGTTTCTCTACAGATTTGCGACGTACAATAAAGAGCGGATTCTTCTCTATAGTCTACGAAAGTTTGCTGAATAGATCGACGGCGATGAAGCTCTACAAACTTTGCAGAATTTAAACTGTGCTGGAGGAGGGTTGTGGCAGCTTTCATGGGGCCAGCGGCTGGCCATGTTCTTCAGTATCAGATGGAACTGTTACAGTGGAGAATCAATCTTTATACTAATTCAAAAATCATCAAAAACTCTAGGACATGGGTCCAGCATTCCTCATTATAAAGGAACACACACATCCCTGAAAGGTGTCTTGAACGCACATCGCACGGCCAACCCTTCACAAGTTGTACCAGCTGAACTTCAGAGTGGTTCTGCGAACATCGACTTGTAGACCTTTACTATCTACTGTAAATTTGATCTCGATAGCTTCCTTGAAGAGAAATACATCAAAAACCAACATGATGCTAAAACGACCTTCCCTCAGTTCATCGCCTCCAGAGGTCCAGCATTCCAAATAAACGTACCCTGTTGAACGGTTTCTTATAGAACAAGATTCGCGCTTTCAAATGGTTTTTTAATCAACTCGAAAGGTTTAGCCCAAGCCGAGATACGTGCATTTAAAATTAGGGGCTGGAAAACGACAGAACTTTCTGAAACACCTAATATTGACATTTTTCGAAATGATTATGTCAGTGTGACCACTTGACACAACATACAAAGTTTCGCGCAAAGATCCAGTTTCCAGAGAAACAAGCATACGAAAGCCACACTCCATGGACGGTCGAGGGTAGGTCGCGCGGAGGAAATAAGGCGACCACGTATCAGGCGACGCATTGAAAGAATCGGGTTAAGCGTGCGATTTTGGAGAGTAGAGACAAATCGATCGATAGAATAGGATGCAGTAGAAGTGTGAGATGTTAATGCAATAAGTCAAAAGGCAAAAAGAGTTTCTAGTGACGGCACTCCGAGAACCAAGTGGAAGCGTTCCCGCCGCCAGCATTTGTGACAGATGTCCGGCGGGAATTTGAACGCGTAGCAGTCCTTCCGGTTTTTCGAATTGTTTACCAAAACAAATGCAATTTTTTTTGTTCTTTTCGTTCTTATCGTGAACGATGGGTCTCAAGCCAGTGATTTATGGTGAAACAGGATAATGACTTCTCCGAGAAATATTCCTCTAATTCGTCATATGGCGGCTAGAGATGCATTCATGTGTGTTGCTATTGTGAATCCCATGGGGCTTGTCTCAAAATACCTCTGAAATGAATACCGATTGATTCCTGAAAGTACTGTAGAATGAGTAGGTATTAGGAGGCCTCAACTCCTACAATTCTGAGTGAAACTCGAACGCGTGGCGCATCCCAATGCCTATTAATAAGCACTGAGTACCTCTAATATTTTCGGGTATGTTAATATCGATCGAAACATTAAGAAAAGCAATTTTTGATCTTTCATATTAACGGAATTTGGATTTTATTTGCAGATGAATAAAAAAAATTGTAGTTTCACTGCGAGAAACGATTATGAGCAAAAAGAACCCTGCACAAGTTCGAAGTGAAATGACGTAATATTCATGAAAATGCCGTGATTGCGACAGGAAATTTTACAGTAATCAATCATACCTGTCGGTTAGGGATTTAGTGAGCGGAAATGCTTTTAGTGGATCCCATTCGCCAAGTGCAATATCTGAACCGCAGACGAACATTTTCTCCCATAATTTCAGTCGTAATACCCTAACTTGAAACTGCACTCGTGTTCTCTCCATCATCTGTAAAGAAATGGGAAATTTTAATTAGGCTGAGATGGCGCTGCCGAGAAAGTGGGCCGATGATGGTGGTGGACGAGGAAGAGGAGGAGAATAAGCGAAAAGTACAAAATAGTGAAGTACTGAAATCAAGACTAGCAGGGGAAATTCAATCGGAAAGAAACACGGAGAGGCCAGCATTTGGAAGAAAGTCAATGAAAACCAGTAGTGATTGAAGAAAGTCGGCCAGATGAGAGTGAAAGTAACAGAAAACATATGTGAACCGAAAATGGGCGTGGTTAGTGGGCGGGGCTGCTCACTGTTTTTGGTTTAGCTGATGAACAGTAATCTCTTCTCTAAACAGGAACTTCAAGTAGAGTTTAGATACATCCTGACATAATTGGTAGCGCATTTGAAAGAACTTGTTGCCTGGATAGCCCAAACACTTAGTTTTGCATGTAAAAATAGCGGCCAGCGTTCCAAGCAAACAAGGTTGTAATGATCAATGAAGTATAATCTTAGGAATTTCATATTAATAGTTAATTAATATCGAGTTAGGGGCATGAGAGCGAGTTTGTTGCAGTAAAGTATAGCTGTATGAATGATGGCGTTCATATGTGGGCCTGTAAATCTCCAGATGTATAAAGCAATAAAAACAAAGTTGCCGAGAAAATATGGCGCGTGAGGCAGTCCGTGCGCAAGTCACAGATCGCTAGACGCCAACCCAGTCCACCGAGTTCCCCGAATCTAGCTGAGCTTGTCCCGTTCCGAGTTGCTCTGTGGAACAGCCAGGAGAAGTTTTTAAAAATTGTGTTTTGGCCAGTAACCATGTCAACGCAGTTACTTAGCAGTAAAACTTCCAGTTGTGATTACTGAGTAGAAAACTGGAAGTTGTTCTACTTATCGTTCAAGAAGTGTAGCTTCGCAAAAGGACAAGAAAAGTTAATGGAATTTCAAAAAAAAATACGGGTTAAGGGCTCGAAAGGCTCCAGCTTAATTCAGGAATCTAGATGACCCTGATCCAGGCTTCTCTTCCTTGATTTAGCGAAATGGTACTATGGTTCAGTAGAAAGGAGAAAAAGCTGGTCTGAACAACGGCTTAAAATCACAAGTAATTTTATAGAATAGATAATTGTTAAATTAGACGAATGTAGATAAATTTCAAATGCGTGGCGTACTCCGGAGGGGTCGATCAATTCCAACCTTTTGGTCCCCTTTGCTTCTATGGGACTTCTGCTCTTTTATCGAAGAGAGAGATCCCCGCCCCCCCCCCCCCCAAAAAAAAAATAGAGGGAAATCCATGAAAAGGGTTAGGTACACAATGATGAATTATAAAAGCGAAAATAAACGATTCGAAAAAGCGATTAGAAACCCTCCAAGTCCCAAAGGGCTTGGATATCTCATCCTGAAAATTTTACTATCTTGCATGTACTTGATTAAGGTCAACAGTTTCGACAACTTCTAAAATATTTTGTGAAATGATGTAGAAGCCCCACTAAGATCATAAAGGTACGCCATGACTATTACGATCATTCCGAGTGCGTCTGTGAGGAAGCACGAGCCTCCTATCGCCTCTCTTGCAGAGATCACCGCCCTGAATCCTCATTCGCTCTACTGGCCCACATTGACACTTAATGGAAGAATGGGACCTTCTACAGTCCCTTGCTGTTTATTTATTTATTTATTTATTTATTTCTATACGTCCAGTGGACGCGCTTGGTAGGCATACAGAGCATATTCGAATAGAAATACTATCAGACGCTAAAAAGGCAGCAGTCGTCCTCAGTTGAGTCACAATAATTGATGGGTCAACGTCCGACTTAACCAACTTGTAAAGGATAAAAACGAGAGAGGGGCAATTCAAAAGACTCCTTGAGTTTTTTTTTCCGAACTCTGTTGCATAGTTTGATTGGCTTCTAAGATAGCCCTAATCGTGGCATGTGTGCATGGACTATGTGCAGACTCCATCTGTTAAGTAGGCCAATTAAACGATTCGTGCACCTCGTTAAGACGAATTTGTTCAAGTTCGACTGCAGGGCAGCAAATCCTCTCAGTTTCTTCTTATCCTAGGCTACCGCTCGCTTCCATAGAGACAGTGCTTAACTCCGTTTTGGTTGACATTGAAGCGCCTTCCCTATTGCGCGGTCATGCCATTTGTCAACCGAGAAAAAAATGCCTGTGCGGAGAAATTGCTTTGCAAGGTTTTGCTTGGTCCGCGAGACGCCTCCTCGATGGGTTCAGAGACACGCCATGTAAATTTTGAATAGGGCGTGAATAGACTAGACTTTACGTCAACCTAGCTAGAAGTTATTCTAGAGCGTATCGAAACATTTCGAAAATGAGCAGGATCATCCAACGCTGGGAGATCTGGGGCCGTAAGGTATGCTTCCCCGAATGCTTGCGGGGACGAAAGTCCCTTTAAATTTTTTGTTTTGAACGATACTGTTTCTTTATTTTCAATGCATGTTACTTTAAGCTACACACATATATTAAATGTAGGCCCTTTATCAGGACAATCCCAGTTGGGAAGACAGAGAAAATTTAAAGGAATTTTCGTCCCCTAACCCTTCGGGGAAGCATACCATTACGGCCCCTGTAAGAAGATCTTCCCTATGGTTTTGAATGCAAGGGGTCGTTTTTGGATTTTAAAAGGCCGTTGTCGTCATGGGGACCCCTACAAGGGTTGTGGATGTGGGGAGGCTGTCGCATGAGGGACCCCCCTCCCCAAGACGTCCGATTTCGAATTTGTTCGAAAGTGGGAGTTCAAACTGATTCCGAGGTGATCGGTGCCTTTCGCGACTTCACTAGTGGCCCTGGTTCTGTGACTATTTACCGGGATTGTGGCAGTCATCGTGGAAGTGGAGCTATGTTTTCTAAAAACCCGACAATTCCTCAAGAGTCGTTGCTTCATTGATTATTCCCAAGGGCATTGATAGTCCTAGGAGGTCATTTTCATGGGCTAGAAGCTTGAGAGTGGTATCAGCTCTTACACCAAGCTTAAACAACCAAGAAATATGCACTTATCAGCTTAGCGACACCACGATCGAAGGAGTGATAAGCGACTCGAAAATTATATTGAAAATGTTAAGTGGAGATTAGACTGCCAGCGGAGAAAAAGAAAGGAAAGGAAACTGCAGAAACACGAAAATTCGAAAAAATTCGTTCATCGGACGATTGCCATGCTTACCAGGAAAGGTCATTAGGCCAACCCGGCCAAATGAAATGAGGTGCACATTTCTGTACGCAGCATGAGACGCTGAACTCAAATCTGCTTTCATTATCTGCTGAACTCTTCTCTGAAAGGAGTTACGGAGGGTTTTTGTTGCCGCCCTTGATTTTCAGTGTCTTGCCTGCAATCACATGTTAGCTCCATTATAAAAAGTATCGAAAGGAGAACCGAACAGGGATGTGGTGAGCTTCGGTAGCGCAGTTGGTAGCGGTCTTGCTTCTCAAGCAAGGGGTTGGGGGTTCGGTTCCTTCCGGGGTTTGGTGTTTTGCTTTTTGTCAACATAGGCTAAAAAAAGCCTTTTTGAATCCGTTATTTATCAATGGTTGCCCGACGCTACATCTACAAAGAGTTTGCAAGCAAATTCTCTTAAGCTCGAGCACTACTTGTCTGTGAGTGCCATGGTGCCCGTAGTGCAGGTGCTATGCTTTTCCGTGGCAAGTAGGTACGATATTCGTATTCAGGGGATCAAACTACCCCTAGAAACGAGTTTTTCGCCAAATCTGAGGTCATGAACTAATTGAGAAAAAGCGGAGCAGTGATGGGATTACCACTCCTCAAACTCCACTTTTTTGGGTTGACCAATCATGGACGACGGGGGAGAGGAGAAAAAGAGGGTTGTATTAGGAAATAATGCCTTGCAGATCTTCGGTGTATGCAGACGGAAGCCAAGATACAGTTTTTGTCTATTCTGAGGAGTGTTTCGAAAGTTTGTTCTACCCCAGTCCAGGCGTTTGTAATTGAGTGTGACAAGCGAGGCATAAGATGACCACGATTTTCGAAATTAGGTTCGATTCGAGAATCGCAGAAGTTCTTGCTCAAGGGCAGTCCCTGGATGACGATATTTACTGTTCCGAAGGCAAAAAAATGCCTGAACGGTGACGCTACAAGCGTTATAGTGGAGGGCGATGCCGGCCCGAGTTCGTTATTAATTGCCCTTAACTTCTTTATACGGTTAGCTATACGCAAGCATGTTCAATTACCGATGTTAGGGATCTTCCTAGCTATCTTACTGCAAACGGCAAAAGAATAAGCTCGCCAAGGAGTCGATCCCCTGACCTCTTTTTCGTGAGCCTCGACCACTGCCTCTGCGCTTTTCTGCTTCATAATTCCTTTCAGAGAAGAGTTTAGCAGATAAGGAACGTTTTGGGCTACGTCAGGCGACTTGGAGAGATCCCATGATGGCATCTTGAAATTGGCCGGATGTGACCAAGATGACCTTTCCTGGTTAGAGATAAGGCAGAGAGATGACGGATGGTTATAGGTTAGGGAGTATAGTAGATTAGCCTGCGAGCGTGGAATCCGCCACGCGATGATTCAGGTCGCAGCGATCTCGCTGCATAGATCCGCACATTTGTGGTAGTTTAGGGAGCGAAGTTCGGTCATTGAGTAAGGCCCTCGCGCTTTGGTTGACTTTCAGGCATTTTTTTGAGCTTTGCTGAGTAGTCTTAACTAATCGAGAGAGCGTAACCATTTGACTTGTCGTTCCAATAAGCTATAAAAGGGGTCTCTCGGATTCCGAGACGAATTTCACATTTGTTTATTCATTGAAAATATTCTCTTTGATCGATATGCGCCGCCAGGGATGCAGGCTCGTCGTACGATGGCAGCACATGCGGCCTAGCCAGCCAACAATGGCCTCCCAATGGATAATTATTCTATTTTTGAAAAAATTTCAATATTGCATAATGACTGTGTATACTAACATATGACTTCTAAACGACATGAACCTTCAAAAGATTAGATATTATTTATTTTTAAAAATGATCCATCAAACCGATTTTTTCGTTTGTTTCATTTTTCTTTTTCTTTTAGTTTCATAGACAGCGAAACTATAAGTAGATGTAAAATAGTGTAAAAAATGTGTGAATATGGTAGCATAGGGGTTTCACCAAAACAGTTGAGGCGAAAATAATTTTAATGCCCATTGCAGCGAAAGCTGATAAATTATACTTTTCATTACCAGTACGCGTTTTTTGATCGAGATTCTGCCACAATATTTTTAGATAACTTTTAACTATTGACTATTACTGAAATCGTGTTATTAATTTTTCACAAGAATGCTGGGTTGTGAACAAAACTTTCGCCCCAGGCGGGACTAGAACCCGCACCTCTCGCTTTCGGGTTCTAGTCCCGCCTGGGGCGAAAGTTTTGTTCACAACCCAGCATTCTTGTGAAACATTCGCAAGGCGAACTGCGGCCAAAAACAGCAGTTAACAAACAAAAACAAGTCAAATTAAAAATAAGTGAGTGCTGAAAGCTATGGTACGTATACCATGAAAAGCTGAGTTGGGATGAAATGGTGCCCCGGTAGCGTAACTGGTAGCGCACTTGCCCGGAAAGCGAGAGGTGCGGGTTCTAGTCCCGCCTGGGGCGAAAGTTTTGTTCACAACCCAGCATTCTTGTGAAACTGTTATTAATGTTTATTTATTGATTAATTCATAATCTATTTCTGCACTCATTGGTGCGCTCTGACAACAATAGAGTGGATTAGTTCTAATATAATGATCGAGAACAACGAAAACGAAACAAAACCAGATATCTCTGAAATAAGCCTCACTCGAAATGTTCCCTCAGTGTATGGCCGACGGCACAGTGGGGACAGATAAGACAGGCTAATGCACAAAACAGCTCAGCACTTACTAGCTAGCCATCGAATGTAGTGGTAGGGGAAATTTATTTGTTTATTTCTAGGGAAAATCTCAATATTGGAATACTGTATTTCCACCTTTGCTTATCAGGTAACCTGGTCGTCAAAAACGGTAAGTGCAGGTCAGTCTAGGCAACGCAACCAACCGAAGTTGTACCCGGGCGGGCCAAAGTAGGTGCCTCTTTGATCTAAACACGAACCCAGGGCGTAAGACCTAGACCCAAGTATTTTATATAAATACTTGTGGACCCAATTAATGTTTTTTGTTTTTTTTATGACAGGAAATACACTGATGTGAGGTGAGGCTTCGGCGCTCACAATATCGTGCACGTCCTGTGTCACGGAGAAGGCCAAAACGTGCGTCGTCGTGAATGTGCCATGATGGAAACAACTTCTGAATCAAGATGGTCAGGCTCCTTCAGGTTTACGCTTCGGGAACGGCCTGGCTGAAATCAATGCCACAGCAGAGGATGCCCTATACGAAACGAGGTGGCGACTTCCAACAACAGCAACAGGACCTGAGACAGCGTGGAAGCAGCGCTGGGTAAAAGGAAAACAAGAAGAATCTCAACCATATGCAGTGTGTGTAGCACCAAAGGCTGGAAGCTCGAATCTGGCCTCATATTCATCATGCATCACACTCGCTTATTCTACTGCTTCGGAATAATGGAAAGAAGCGGAGAACGAGAGGCAACAACGGAGAATACGAAATCCGCAGGAGAATTGCGGAACGAGAAAAAAAGAAAAAAACGAACTTTCCATGATCAAAGAGGCGTTGAAAATATTTTCTGAAGCTTAGAGGAACGCTTTAGAGACGAAGAAAAATATATTTATATCCAAGAAAATTCAGTTTCTCTGGATTACGAAGCCTTACGAAGGGATTTCAGAAATTTCTTGAAATCCGAAGCTCTACAAAAAGTTCGCATGATATTACCAAATACAGTGAGCTCGGGATGATATTGCGCACTTCTTTAAGCCAAAGAAGAGGCAAAGCAATCGATATCAATTATTTTATTTTTGAAAAAACGGCTGCGTTTTTCATCTTGTCTCAAGAAAGGCAAAGGAAGGAGATGAGTAGAGGAACACGATGAAGAGAAACAAAATGACGAAAGCATTTTTCATACTCATTCCGTTGTTGCGTGATGACTGCTCGCTATTGAGCCATTTCCCCGTGGGCTCTGGCACGAAACGTCTGGACAGCAAAAAAAAAACGCGAGACCCACTGAAAACACGCTGTAACTTCCAGCGTCAAGTGAAATGTGATGAGAATGGCCAACTGTTGTTATCCCAAGGGAATTCCAGACCCTTATTTGTCAATGCGAAACGAACAGGATAAAAATCAGATGAAAATGCAATTCAACAGCTTGGAAGGAAGTGAAATTTCGGTGCGTGAAAGGGTTGAAAATTTTATCGCACCATTTCGTAGGCCATATAATTAAATAGATAACATGAACATTAAGATAACAGTGGGTGCGAAATGCTTTGAAGTCTCGAGGCAAAGCACCTTCTTTGTTACGAACATCCGGAAATGATTTAAACACCCTTACTTCGATAGCCGACTACGAAATGTTCTCATTTTATTGTCTCGTGAAAAATATGTATTATATCATTCTCTTACAACTGAAAGTACGGTGTTGGGGGGGGGTGTATTAAACGCGCCATGGATGAAATGTAGAGAGACCACTGATATCCTTGGCATTCGTAGGTGCCCCAGACTCTCAAAGATAAGGGCACTGAACAGTTGCCAACGATACTGTGCAGCCGGGCCGTAGCCAGGGCCGTGGATGCAGGTTAACTTCACAGAACTGAGGATGCTAAGATGGACTTCCGGTAGGATTAGACGGAACAACGACCATGTGAGTGACGAGGCAGCGTGTTCATTCAGACAGCCCAGCTCACCTGAAGACGTCAGGGCAGCGACTGCGTTAAAATGATCCTCGTTTCATCAGCTAAAAAGTCCACAAGACCACAGCTAAGGAGAGCATTGGATCTCGTTGTCCAAGACAAGCGACTACGAAGGAAAGGGAGGGACGCCGTCAAGGACTCAGAGATACCAGTGCTACAAAGGATTCCTTGAATAGAAGAAGATAGATAGCAAACAAGCAGACTTCGCGACAGCGCACGGTAAAGCAGGGGAAAAGAAGAGGAAGAGTGCGGCTTAGACAGCAAAAACTAGTTGAGATTAAGTGCCTCGAAACAAGCTCTTACTGAACCTATTACGGACTTTAACCTTACCCATCTTTTCAAGCGTTTTATCAGCTTTCATCAATAGTCAAAAACCCAGCAATATTGCCGAAAAAATATGATGCACTGCAGTTCTCCTCCTCAGGTCAGGTCACCTAAAATTGAGACATCACTCATTCGCTCGAAAGAAAAGCTTAGGACTAAGCCTAGGCCCAATCATAGGCTTAAGCATAAGCCAATGTGTAAGCATAAGCCTAAGCCTAAGCTTAAACCCAAGCTTAACCTTAAGCTTCAATGATCGCGCAGCTCTGGTGACCTGACCAAGGCGCAATTGGGAGGATTGTTCTACGTTTGAGAATGAATTATTCATTATGGCAAATCGACAGACGGGTATAGCCTCTTACCCACAATTTCACAGTCAACAATGACAGCAAGAAATGCATAAATAGATCAAATTTTAAACCAAACGAAACCAGCATCATGTCTTAACATTTGATCTCAATGAAAGTGTTTGAAGGTCTTTTGACTAAACATGATGTGAGAAAAGTGCGTGAGAAATGTCAACTGGTCTCCTCGACGGCCCTATCACACCACAAACGCACAGGCACATGGCGCAAAGGTCAGAGGTTAAAGCACGCCGTGGCGGCTGGAAGTCACGTAGACGTCGCGGGTACAAATCAAGGCGAAGAGTTTTTGAGCGCGTCACTTCATCAGAAGGCGCTTATCTAGACTCAACAACGCCAGACGCTGGAATATATCCCTTCGGGTAATCGATTGTGAGCAAGGCAAGTGAGCCAGCGGAGGCAGCTGGAAAAGGGAAGAAAGAAGAATTATTCGTCACGCCGTTTGTCCCGTGACACTGCCCGAAGGAATTCACCAGTGAGGACGGCAGTAACGACGCATAAGGGCAAATCGCTGAGGTAGGGCGGATATTCGGATTGAGTTCGCTGCTGCTACATATCTTGTTTATCCGCAAGAATGAGTGATGACGAATGGAGCGTAATCTAACCTTCCTCCAAGCTAGGGGAAGAAAAAACCGTTAGAATATTTTCGTCGTCCCAATCAGAATCGCCTTAAGTAAGGCCTAGTTCAAAATTATGTACAGTTGCGGTTAAAAGTATTCGCCGAAACAATTTTTTTGTGCACTATTTTTTCTCAAATGAGCAACGCCCAGAGATTAATATGCTATGTTTTCTAGTGTTTTTAAATCCCTTGAATCATAAGGAATCTGGATATTTAAAAATAAATTTCCGAGATCACCACTGATTTTTTCTGGCAAAAGGAAAAAGGAGCAAGGAAGTTGTCGTTGAAAAAAATATTTTAATTTTCCTCCAAGCCTAGGGTAAAGGTAGGATTCGGCCTACAAAGAGGCTACGCTTGGGATAGTTAGGAGCTAGGATTAGCACTGGTTGAATATTCGCGCGTATTTATTTTTTCTTTATTTATTTATTGGTCTATTGCACGCTTAAGTGCGCTATACTGATCCATTTGAGCATTAATCAAATTAGTGAACACTGAGCGTTAACTAGCGATCCAGCTAGGCAGCACTTGAGATAGGGAAGATCCTTTAGGAGAAATAATAAAATAAATGTAAAAGGCAGATTTCGAAGATAGTTATGCGTATCTACGGAGCGTAGGCGACTTCCATATAGGTTAATAGGCCAATTTACACCAGAAAGAGTGGCTATAAGTTATAAGTAATCGATTTACCTGATGGTAAATGAAGGGTAGCGTTCGCTGACTTTGGGAGAAAAACAATCACCAGATGAACTGTTCCAGGAAGTCATGTGAGAGAAAACTTGGATAATCTCAGCTTTGAGATGTTGTGATGAGAGGAGGGCATAAGCTGTTCTTACAAAAAGTCTCGGAAATACACGGATGTTTTTGAAGCTATTTTTGATTATTAAATCAAATTATCCAAAATTAAATTATCAATTTGTTAACCATTGAGTAATTCGAATTAAAGATTCAAAAATCATCCAAATAATAGTGTGTGCGACCACAGCGACAACCACCCAATGGATTTGTCTTTGAAACGAGAGCAATCTGACACTTCAACACGTCAGCGTTCTTCGTCAGTAGACGAAATTCGATAGTTTTAATCGAAAATCGACTGTTTTGTTCGTTTCGGGAGTTTGTTACTCTTAAATACTTACTTTGACAGAAAATTAGGTGGTCTGCTGTCACTTGGCGGGACGTGCAGAAGGTCTAAACAAGTTAAGACAAGCTGATTCGAACATCGTTTGACAGGAGTTGCAACTTCATCCAATGGACGGCTCAGTTAAATGTGCAATTCAAAATTCAAAGCGTCGAGGTCCGAAAGATGTGCGGTGACCTTGACGTGACCGAAAATCGGCCTACGAGACTCCCGAAGCAGTGTTGGTTTGCTATGTTGCACGAAGACTTGAAATCAGTTCGCCTCCACCCTGATCAAGTATTCAGTCGGGAAAGTGACGTCAACAAACCAGAAAACCGGGCCTCGCTATCGAACGGGACAAACGCTAAAGAACATGGTGCTATTAAGTGAGCGAGGTTGGCACTGACCGGAAGAACCCCGTGCCAGGTCAGCTGATAGGATCGGGTGGTGTCCGCGAAATCTATTCGAAGCGCAGGAATGAAGAACATTGCGAAAATGCGGTAACATTTAATTGAAGTCGTGAGGAAGACCGTGGGACCCAACGTTGCTTCCATGGCTTCACAGTTCACCGTGACTCCGCATTCAAGACGTCATAGACAGAGTCAACCCTGCGTTGCGCAGTTCTCAACGGCCACGTTGCGCAGTTTCGCCCGATTAGACACGTTCTCTCGCGCGAACATTCACACTCGCATGCTCGAGCCGTCTGCGTCTCCGCCCATACAGCGTGCGTTGAGGATCTCTCAACGTGCCGTTGCGAACTGCGCAACGCAGGGTTGACTCTGGTCATAGATGCTACCTGTGTCTCGTTTATCTCTTTGATTTCTCGCCTCTTCGAGATCTGCTCCCTAATTCTGTTGTGCAATATTTCTTGATCGTGGACTCGCGAACAGCTCAAAAACAACGTTAAAAAGGATTTATTCAGGATGTTTTCTGTGCTTTTTTGCTTTCTCCTCCTTGAGCGGCAAACAATGGGAAACATCCCTTTTTGGTCCTCACTATCCTCGCTCTGCTCCCAAAGCAGTGATGGCTGGGGGGCGATGCGATTTTGATGACGTATTAATCGTAGCTGTTGTAACACTCTTTCACCAATGACGGCCAATGACGTCATCGAAACCGCAACGCCCTCCAGTCACCATGATCACCGCCTTAAAGGCAACATGGCGGCGGCGCGGGGCAGCCACACTCTCATATTCACCCTCTCATCTCCCTGCCGGCCTTTTGAACTTCTCCGCACCGTAGAGCAAAAGGCTCGTATTTCCTGTGCATTTCACGATTTTTTTTCTTTTTCTGCACTGGCGGTCCACTACCTACCCCTACTTTCACATTTGAGTGGAATTAACCTCATAATTCAATCCTGAATCTTGCCTTTAAATTGGGTAATCATGGTAGACTCAGTAATAATTTGATCCACGACTACGTATGTGCCGTAAGCGCATCTTTGCGAATGGGATTGGTGATCAAGTTCCTAAGAGACTCGCAAAAAACCTAACGATCTTTTCATATATGCTACGACTTAAGTGATTTCCTCAACGGTATTTTTGGATGGGTGCGAAAGTGAAGTGGCAGCAAGTGAAGCAGATCATCGTGGGCACAATCCGGGCTCAAATCCGTGGTCGAACATAATTTAGGTCACCAAAGCCTTTCGTTCAAGAATCAGTTAGTTGCTGCCAAATTCGGGTGAATATGGACTCAAAGGGGACACTTGAGCACTCAAACGAGCTTGCTCGATAGAATCCTTCTTGCTTGGCCTAACGTTCCGGCGGTGTTCATCTTCTTAAGAGGTCCGAGGATAGCCCAGGGTTCTGGATGTGCACATTACCTAGTCAAGCGTCCCGTCTCCAACCATTTCGATATTTGTCTTACTTCAGACTTCTGAAAAAGATGGAAAACATCTTCCCGGTTCTCCAAGTTGTGTCTATATGGAATCAACTGAGATAGGGAGATGGGTCGTAACAAAGGTCAATGTGAGAAGAATTCTCTACAAATGAGCAGTGGGAAAAGGAATTTTTATGGATTTCGAGAAATTTCGTCCGCTATTTTCACTGTTGTTGTAAATATTAGTGTTATAACTGTAGTAAAATCAATATAATTTGAATATAAGTGCTACCAACAGATAAACAATTCTTTCGGCGGATTTCCGGGGAACATGAGAAGATAGAGGATAAATGGCGGGAGAATAAATAAAGGCTTAAGTAGTGTTGTAGAACAATAACAACTGAGCTTGACGCTGTTCCGAGAACCAGCCAATTTTTGTGGCAATGTCGCTCTCCTTGCAGACGTGTATGGTACAATTTACATCGTAACCCTTCCCATGTTAGCATATGTGGTATTCAACTGGTTATGATATAGCGCACCTATGCGTGCATCAAATAAATAAATAAATAAATATTTGGCGTCAAGGTGGCGAAAGTGGTAACAGCGCCTCTCAACAAGCTCACCTCCGCTGCTCTTCCCAAAGATACATACGCTTGGGTAGCTATCGGCAGTTTCACGGATGGGACATAATTATAAGCATTCCTATGAAGAATTCTCCTGTAGCTAAGCATTTGCAGCTCTCGCCACATGCATATCACCATTTTTTTAGTGAATATTAAGCTAGGTTTAAATGAAGGAGACGTTGAGTGCAATTGTGAAAGGGATCGAGTTGTGTGCAACTAGTCACATGATCGATTTCGTGCCGGCTCCACCCTCATCAATTTTTCAACTCTCAATAGTCTAACGGTTGATAGAAGGGAATATAATGTGGTAAATGCAGGGAACTTTAACGCATACGAAGGCTTTCACCATCCTCGATAAATTGTAAAGCACAAAATTATGTAAGACTCGATTTGAAGAGTTTTCCCCTACCTCTGAATAAAAAAAATAATTTTTCATTCAGAGGTAGGGGAATAAACTCTTCAAATTTTTATTGCTTCACGCCTTGGGTTATTTTTTTAAAAGTATCATACTATTAATGGCGCGCTGGGGCATGATGAGCGTGAAGATAAAAAAATAAATAAACAAATAAGTAGGTGAATAAAGTCGCACACAAGCTCACATAGGGGTTTTCAAAGCTTTCTGAATACAATCAAGGCGAAGAGGCAAAAGAAGAGGAGATAAGCGGAAGGGTGAAGAGCTGCGTTTTCCTCATAGGTAAATTCGGAGGTTGATGTGAAGTCATGGCAGCCTCATGGTGAAGGAAGGCAACACGTGACTAGTTAACGAACGGAATGTTTCCCAGCAGACACCTCACAGCTGACCTCACACGAGTACGAGGATGGCGAACATATGGTCAAAATACGTCACAAGAAGGCCGTCGCCTTCGGTCTTGAAAATGACTCTTCATCGGAGCACGAGATTCGAGGCCGTCGCCAAACGCACTTGATCAATACACCGTGTTTTCATGGTCTTCTGGGATGCTCCAGCTCCGTGCTTCGTATCTCTTTTCAAGATAGATAGGCATGGCCCGAGGGCGCAAGAGAGCCCAGCACGAATTTTCGGGGAATTTGGAAGGTAAGGCGGTCGATTAAAGTTGGAGCACTCAGAATATGATAACAGGATTTCAGATTAGAGATAGATAGGTTAGTCGTTTCAGGAATTTTCTTGACGAGGCTAAGCACCCACTCCTTGCTGGGGGTGCGTTTCCCTCAGGTCAGGTCGACTAAAATGATGACACCGCTCAGTTGCTTCAAGCAAGCTCAGGACTAAGCCTAAGCCCAATGTAGCCTTAAGAATACGTCAACATATGAGCATAAGTCCAAGCCTAAGTCCAAACCCAAGCTTATTCTTAGACTTCAGTGATCTCGCAGCTCTTTTCATCTGACCTGGAGGTGACTAAACGTCTCCCCCTTGTCAGCAACCGTAGTGCCTTTCTGTCGACCAAGCCATTGCTGAGGGCCTCAAAGTGCTATGGGCCGTTGACTCTATTTCTGCCTGAGATGGAATGGAATTCACACTAGATTGTATGAACGCTGTTCCGCACAGAAGCGGGTGGTAAGATGGCCAGTACCGGTGACTTGCGATCCAACCCTCCCAAGTAAAGTTGAAAGTTTGGTGAGCTTAAGGTTAACAGCCTACCCAAGCAGCTAAATTTGCTTAAACTTTTCTTACAATATATTTTATAGGTCAGGGAAGCATTCCACTCGTAAAACTTCAACAGCACTGAAAGAGAACGTTCTACGGTCCAAGTGCCTTTACGTGGTATAGAATGCGCGGCCCAAAGGGATTTCTTCATCACCGTTGTTAACCCTTTTCAAGTAATGAGCTCTACTCGACAAGTTTCAAATGTATCACGTAATTGGTTATGAGAACGCGGGGGCTCCCACAGTTTTTAAGAGCTTACATTAATGACAACGCGAATCAAAATGACAGGTCCCGAAGGGGATTCCTACGAACTCCAAGTTGAAGCATGAGGCTACGCTCTGTGAGCATTATTACATGACTTCACTTTAACTCCTCTGAGGAGGCCCAGTCTTGAACTCCTGAAGTTCTTCTGAAGAAGGTTCTCGTATGAGTTCTACCATAGTGAAGGAGAACGCTCTGTGGCGCTCTCTGTCTGTTGAACGGAGAGTAAGCCCAACAATCCATCCCGTAATCAAATCTGCCGATTCTATCATCCTCAATGAAGCATTTGAAGAAAAATCACCCACGGCGCTGTTGAATTCCAATGAGCTGGAGAACTCTATTTTCCTCACTGTTGAGTTCGATGATAGCTTGTTTTGATCACAAATAATCATTTCGTCGTTTCCCAAAAAGTAGTGCCCAAAAGTTGTATTATAGAATAGCCAAAAATAACCGCAGCATATTTTGTTCATTACATCAACCAAGATGGCCACGTGAGGTACGGGTTTTTTTGAGAAATTGTAGAATATTAAGGCATAATTTATGATAGAATGGATGTAGTTATCAAGGTAGAGAAGGACACCAGTGCAGAGACAAAAAAAATATTGGGTTGTCTCATAATTCCTGTCGCATTTCTATTCAATTTCAAATTCCTTCCGTCTAAGACCGTTTCATTGCGAAATACGTTAGTATGTTGAAGTATGCTTCAAGTGCCTTAACAGCGTGGTTTCGGAAGCGCAAGCCCTTAACGGGTTAATCAACTAGTAATAAAAATAGGTCAGTGACTGCAATCAATGATTATGCTTTACGATCCTCAAATATGAACTGTAGCAAGGCAATAATAGAACCAGCGTGTAATTTACCATCTCTGCTACTGATAAGGCACTGACACACCAGTGGAAAAAAAATCGACAACGGCAAAGAACCGAAAAACGAGCCTAAAAAGCAAACTTCAACCCTATACAGGGAAATGCATCAAATTATTGAAAGCGGCCCTTCAAACCCTCACAATGCACAGTGCAATACCACGATTAGCTAAACGATTGTAAATAATACATAGAGCAAAGCAACGAAGCACCAAACACACGCACATTACCACCCCAACAATAAAACAAAAAGAATTACAGTATGGCAAGGACTGCTGCAGAATGAAATTTCGATGGAGACCTTATGGTCCGGCGACATGAGCAGGGAAGCACGCCTGACCATCTGGGGAAAATCCATTCTGGGACGGCAGAAGAAGAAAATACAAAAAAAGGAGCTTCCTTAACGGTCACCAGTGGAAATGAGTCATGAGTCCACTGCGACAACAACATGCGGCACGTCTGATGGCTGCCTCGCAGCCAGGAAGCACCAGCTCAACCAAAGCCCGAACTCCGTTTTCTGAGAATATCGATCTCGTTTTATTGGATTCGCTAGGTGGCCTGGTTTGGGAACCACTTCAATGTATGAAGACAAGCATTGCTAAAGTCAGCGCGGAATAGCCCTCTTGGCTGGCTTTGGGGTTGCGAGAGAATCGTCAGAAACGTCTCAGATCCTCCTTCCTCCGAATGTACACCAGACCTCACATTGCAATGCCAACTCACCACGTTCTGAGGGAGATAGCCAGGGCCACGATACCTCATCCACCATATAGCATTGGCATCGCTCTATCGGACTATCGCCTCCCCTGCGCTTTGAATAAGCATCTGCCAGAGAAGAAAGTTAAAGATTGCGGTCACCCCAAAAACGACTTCTCCAAATTCTTCAACCCTCCAGTTTCCTTCATTCTGGGCTGGAAGCTTCCAAACGCCCACTAGTAAATGCACGCATATCAGTGACCATGATGGTGGTTATGCTATTAGTCAGTTGTTTCCCAGAAGAGATAAAACTTGAAATAAACAAAATGTCGAAATTGCGACAGGAATTATGAGACACCCAATAGCAACGTGGGCAGAACAAGAAATTCCGCGTGATTTCTTACTCATGCGCTTTCATCGTCTGCCTTCCTTCGAACGCTTTCTCTCTGCTGCACGGCTAGAGTCAGACGTTGGAGGGATCACATAAGTGGCGTGCAGCGGCGGCGATTGCCTCCCAATAGGTCTCCGCGCCAAAGAACAGAGCGCCAGACGGCAATGAGAGTCACAGCGCATTCTATAGGTCGGTCGGTTAAACAGAGTGTACATACTAATCTCATACGACCCGTCAGTAAACAGAGGTACCATATACTCTCCCACTCACCGCAAGCCACGCGCTGCGACTCTCTTGGTCGCATTGCTCTGTCCTTCTCCACGCAACGAGCCCCTTGGGGACACCCGCTGTCAGCGCGAATCGTGCTCCCTAACTGGCCATTGTGGCATTCCATTCTTCAAAACGCGCCTAGCGTCACTATCTAGAACGCTGACACTCGACTGGTTATGTTCCCCTTCTCTACCTCGGGTTATCGTGGATCTTTTTTAAAGGTATAACACCGATTTTTCGAACAGCTGGATCCCACAAGTAGTTGTATAAGCCAGCTAACATTCCTATTGTGAATGCCACTGTTGTCTGAAAAGGAAGTAGCATGCGTGGCACATCCAGGAAAAAGGGATCGATAACATTGCATACTTCATCCACGAACGCTCTAGGTAAAAGGTTTAAATAAAGTTGGGGTCACCACTGTGAGTATAAGTTTATTACGTCTGCAAAACCCCACGTGAGAAAACAAGTGGACATCACTATGCAACTAAAACTTAACAGGAAAATACATAGGTATAAAAAGAGCCGAATTCAAGAATAACCGAGTTTTATAGCCAGTGATAGAAACAATGGCTTTCAGATTGTGCTTCGATGATGAGGATTTGAGCATCTAGGGAGAAGAACTGGTGAGAGAGCTAAGCAAAGCGCGTCAGTTGGCGGCGGACATGACTTGGTCCTGAAGCCTTTATCGGCCGCTTTCGGACTACGAGAACTGCACATCTGCAGCTTTCGTGAACAGTTCCATCGTCCCCGTCGGAATGACAGATAGAGCTGGATAAGCGTGTCTTTGAAACAGGCATATTTTTTCGAGTTTACCTACACTGGTACGCGAAACTTGAGGACTAGGATAGCTTTGTGGACCATTTGAGGGTTCCTGTCAATTGCTTTCTGTACAGCACTGCAGCAGCTCCTTCTATGTATATGTGGTTGGTTAAGTCCTACAGAGTTGTGTTACTCGCCGGTAGCACGTCATGGAAATGCACACCAGTGTAGTCACTCCCATTCTTGAAGATGGAGTTCTTTGCATGTTTATTTATTTCAAACTTCAATGCATTACCGGTGCTTTACTTAAAAATCATTTTTCCTATGGAGGACCATTGCACTTTTATTATTTCCTCAAGAGACTACTGCATGTCTTTTACCCGATATTAACCTCAAGGAAACTACGAGATTCAAATAGAAGATAAACATGGATGAGCTCGAAGCTCGAAGTTTTTACTCGGAAATTTCTCAACTGTGGGGCCTGCAACAAGGTTGCAAGACTGGTGGAGATCCAGAAAACAAAATAGCAAGCACTGAATTTCTGCAACTTCCAGCGGTCCAGAAAATGTAATTATGCTGATTCCATCCCCTGTGGAGAAATGAGGTCTGTAAGAAATCGGCAATTTCCAGGGAAGGGAGAAACAGGAAATTTGAAACTAGATTAAACTTAGGCTGAGCATGTTGCAAGGAAGCAAGCTGCATGCAGCGCACCAAATCTCTAGCTTTACTAGTTATTTGCCAGTGTTGTGCATAAAGTACAAGGTATGTAGTGTTGTACATGGTTATAAGATTCGAGGAATAATGGAATAGTGCAGTTTTCTTGATGAAAAGAAAAGTAGCTGAAGCGACTAAGGACCAGTTATTGCACAGACCCTGATACTGAAGCAGCCAGTTATGTTACCATATCGCTGCAACAGAAGGGGCGAAA
>MU868396.1:251458-267786 GCA_036418205.1 Ostertagia ostertagi
CAAACTTTCCCCCGTCGATCTAACGCCAGCCGCAGAACGAAACAAGGAGGTAGAGTCCAAGATCGCGAAGGGTCTTAACAGCCACACCATCGCTCATTAAGTTGAGCCCTTTTCCACGGAGAAATGGAGACTTGCGATCTTGTAGCGCTCAAATAATCTTGGAACGCTCTTCATCAATCCGTTGAAGATGTTATTGCTCTGCTGGCTTACTCACCACACGGTGGTTTTGCTCACGGGAAGGCCGCATTTCAGTACGGACTTTGTTCGGACTCCTTGTATAATTCGAGAGAAGACACCCAATTCCTCCTAAATTTTGAAGGAAACGCAGTCTTTATTTACCTAAGCGACTCTTCTCTCCGCACTGACCAGGATTTTGCACATAGTCGCTTATGCAGTATGAGCCGGCCGACATGGGAGGAAATTCTGCTCCTCAGCTATCCCACTTCAGTAAGTGCTCTAGCTTGAGCTTGTTACTGGGAAGAGAGGCGAATAACACGAGGTATGGTAAACTCGATGTCGACTGAGCCCATATTTCCCCGCTTCCCT
The DNA here is from genome assembly GCA_036418205.1 of Ostertagia ostertagi. Lineage (NCBI taxonomy): Eukaryota > Metazoa > Nematoda > Chromadorea > Rhabditida > Trichostrongylidae > Ostertagia > Ostertagia ostertagi. The sequence goes on from MU868396.1 coordinate 252,005, forward strand.
GATTCCCTTCACGGATCGTGAGAAATGGAAACTTTTTATGAGTGGCCCGATATTCATGAAACGGTGAAAATTCGTTCTAAAAAAGTTAATTGGGTTACTTGAGGGGGGAATTTGTCAGAAAAACACTATGAAGGTTTTCCGTGATGAGGAATCTAACGGTGATAGCAGCATTTTCAAAAAATGCACAGCAACTTTGGGGTAGCAAAAATTTAGGGTGGACCTATAATTATGAAACGCAGTGTATGACTAGACACGGCGAGGTTCATCGAATGGTTGAATATGCTCCTTTTTAGCGAAGGTTTTCTAAGCCCTACGAATTTCCCAATTGTGTTCATTCCTAGTTTCCTTTATATTCTGACAATCTTGGTCATAAAAAAGAGCAGTAGAAGTAAGTACAGACCCACACATATAGCAAGACATATGTTTTTAGTGGAGCAACCGCGTCAAAAATAATTTTGAGGTTCACTACAGCAAAAGCAACTGAAACTTGCCTTTTCATCGCCAGAAAACGTCAATTCGATCGATTTTACAGTTGTTCCTTCTGATAAGTTTGACACATCGAATATCATTCGAAACATTTTGTTGCATCCGAGTTTTGCGTATTTAAAGCTCAAAATTCACGGATTTGATGTGAGGCGGCGGCGCCTGCAAAATCGCCGTGGTCCCACGCGGCGCAAAAACCCAAAACGCGCGTTGTCGTCAACGTGTTAATGCAATGAAAACATTCAGTCTGAAAGTTTAAAATAGAAGCCTTCTGTTCATGCACAAACATCGCAGATCAAAGTTTATCACCTCTGGCGTTTTACGAGTTGTTTATAGCAAGGGCGAGTTCTTAATTTATAGTTTTCCATTCAGGCAACATGTTATCCTGTCGCAAGGGTCACAGCAAAGTGTTTATAGTTGAAGGGGCGAGAATGCTACTTTCAAAAAGGTTTATGCAATAGAAAAGTAGCGGGGGATGAATATGAGCGAGCAAAATGGCTCCATTTGAGAAAGTGCAGATCAGTCTCCTGGGAATTCCGTTTTTGTCACTTGAGTCCCATTGAAATGAACCTGATATTCTTCTTCAGGCACAAGTGTGGAAAGTGCATGATTGGCTCTATCTTGGCCAGAGCGGCAAATGTAGCCGTGAACGCCAAGAATTTACTAGAACAATTTATGTTGCGCATTACACGTTCCATGGGCGGAAGTGGTGTAGTGGCAAGTGGCACGCTTACCACGCGAGCGGTCCGGGGATCAAATCCTGGGTCGTGAGTCGCCCGGGCCAACCAAGCCTTCCATCCCTCCGGGTCGGTTTTGGTACCAGACTTGTCTGGGAGGATAAAAACACTGACTTGTACATCGGCTGGCCCCCGCAAGTCATTGTATAGGCCACATCGCATTCAAACGCCACTACGAATGTACAAATGGAAGTAGAATGCGTGCCGCATCCCAAAAGGATTGATCGAATTCGCAATGCTTTAACCTTTATCCTTTTATTACTCACGTTATTTCACTTTTCTACTCTCCAAGGAAGAAATAAATATGTGTGAAGCGCGCTTGGCCATCTTTACCAAGGGTAAGTTATAACCACTACCCTTCTTGGGATCCTTGGAACTTGACACCTGTGTGGCCAATGATGAAGATCGTCAACTTCAAAGAATCAAATGGTGAGGAATAAACAGTGGCGAGTAAAAATCTTGGACCGAAGAGAAATCGCATGGAGATATAAAGAAAAGTGTGCTGGTGTGGTGCTTCCGCGGCAGAAGGCACCTACTAACTAGTTATAAATATGAAGGATAAAGTGTTTGCCTTTCGGGATACGGCACGCATTCTATTTTCATCTGTATATTCGTAGTGGCGTTTGAATGCGATTTGCCTCCTAAATATAGCTAAATTGAGGGGCTTAACCCAGGAGCGTGAGACAAAAAGGCAGACGGGGTCAGACTCTTCTATGGCAATCCCACGTAAGCCGGGGGATGGACAGACTTGGTGAGTAGGCCTAGGTGAGCTCCGGGTGACGCCACAGCCATGATTTCGTCCCCGGCACCGCGCGCTGTGTAAGCCGTAATCATTATGCCAGCTCCATCACTCGCCCAACATAAGTTTATAAGGAGCAAAAAGAGTGATCTCGACAGAATCTGGATGTACCGGACTTATTGCGTTGTTTCTCTTTCTCAAGGAGCACCTTCTATTATTTCACGGTAGACGTCTCACCTTGGATTTTTTCTCGAATTTCAAGCTTTAGCTCATCCGGTAATGGCAACTTCTGTCACGTAAAAGCATATACATATTGCTGTATCGTATTGATTGAAGTAACTGCAAATAGTATTATTACAAAAGACAAGTTCTTGCAACAGCCGCCGAAGCGCCAACCGTGGTAAACGCCTTCCGTGGTAACTCGTGCAAACTTGGAATCAACGAAATAGAAGAGGGTGCCATTTCTCAGGTTTTGACCAATTTGCTAGCTTTTCTCAGACGCAATCAACCAATTTTGACATGTCTACTTTCCATTTCAACGGGTGTCCTTAAATGGCAAAAGTTTGTCTTTAACTGAACCTAGCTTGCTGGTTGGTACGCTTAAAGGCAAAAGTCGGGCACAGTAAGGGGGCATTCTGGCGATTGAAACTGAGTATAGAGATCGAAGTGGAACAATGTGTGAAGGAAAAAAACTGAGTACCGTCGCAAACCACAGAAATCCGTCGGACAAGGCTGTTAAACAAGAAAAAAACCGATCTTTCCCTCGCACTGAGCAGTGAAGTGAGGCTGGCTTGGGGAAAGAGGGACGTACAACCTAGTTTTCTGGAGATGTCAGTCGTTCTATCGGTTGATACGGCAATCAACCTAGCTGATTTCACACGTTATGCCAGCCACGCACCACTTCCGGAGGTGGGCGGTCCTGGATTGACCAGGCGGCCCTGGATTGAAACCGAACGCCCCGGGGCCTTAACGGGGTTTTTCAAGGTGGGAAGTTGCTGCAATGTGTGCAGCTACCCACATACAACCTCCAGGCACGGGAATTACTTCTCTAGCGTGCCTGAGCCCGACCTTTGCCTTTAAAAACGGACCGTTGTGGACTCCACAGAGGTCCTACTCACGAGAAAATGATTTCTGTCATTATGCTCATTGTAAGTTCTGCATATAATTTTGGAGCCTCGGAGGTTCTTTTCCTCCCAAGGGTTATTCCTGGGCGTCGCAGGGTCTGTGGCTTTTGCCATTTCTCGCACGTTTGTTTCTGTCCAATGCATCCGTCCGCCCGTTGCAACTCGACAGTCACCGTGGGTATTCTTGATGACGGTCCATTCTGCACCTCTTCTTTGGGGGATCCTAGTGGTCTCATGCCTCGCGCTTCGAAGTCGATTTATTTCTTTATCGGGTGATTCTGTGGTCTTCTCAGCACGTGTTCATCAACCATTCGCAAGTAGTTGTCCGCACTTCAGTAGACCACGGCAGTCTCGCATGATAGCTCATGGCGTCTCGTTTCCTGACCACTCGTCCAACCGCCAGGCCCACTCAGCAACGATTCATCTCAAAAAGAGGAGTGGAAAAACTGCCATTCTCGTGATTCTTCGTTCAGGCGGCAACACTCGCTGCCGTATAGCTACGCACGCTTTACTCTGTGCTACATCTTCTTTTGAGCGTTCTGGAGCATCTCCGATCACAGAGGATTAGGATTACAGTGGAATCTCTCCATTTCATCTGTGCCGCGAGCCCACCTTCTGCTAGCACTTCCTGCCATTCTGTACGTTGCCCTGGAGCTCTCCTCTGCCATACAATCAGGGCGACGCCGTGAGCGTAGAGGACGCTGCTCAAGTGCCCTCATAAGCCTTCACCATGACATCTAGTGTAATGTGGAAGAGGAAGGGACTTAGAGCTGATCCTTGTTGCACCCAAACCGTGATGTCCCCTTCCTTCGTTAAGTCGTGTGCGCGCCGAGCGCCATAATCGCAATCCCAGAGGGCGGGGTGTTAATTTTTTATAAAAAAAGAAACATTTCCATGTGAAAGGAATGTGATACATTCTCTCCATAATTGATACATGATTTCATTCATTTCTGTAAACAGCACCCTGCAGCATGCACCTACCTCAATGCATTAAAGGAATCTTCCACGGACCATGGACCAGTGGGCGGGACCGGAAGTGGTTTTGCGACGAAATGCATGGTAGGTACGGATCCACGTTCATGGGAAGGTTTGAAGTGAATCCTGTTCACGTTCGTGCGTTCGACACGTGGATCCGTACCTACCATGCATTTCGTCACAAAAACTTCCGGTCCCGCCCACTGGTCCATGGTCCGTGGAAGATTCCTTTAACTTCAAATGCCTTTTCTTTTACTCCAATGCGCCTCACTTCATTTTCATCAAAGTCAAAGTTCATTTAAATTGTACAACTATTCGATCCCCACCAGGGTCGGCCGCAAAGTTGCAAAAGAGGGCAGACTGTCAACTACCTCTGCGACTACCCACCATAGACGATTGAATGCCCCACCCAAAAGCAGGAGTCCTAACTATACCACTTCATAGTCCAAGGATCACGGGCAAGCAGATTCTTTCAAAGGAAGTTTGATGCTTTCAGACCAGCTAAGTGGAAGAACTTTCAACTGGCATTTCAGGAGGACGGCCTAAAAAAACCAAAAGGGAACAACGGGTCTTTTTTTTCGAAAGAGTGGTCTTTCAAGATAGATTAAGTAGTTTTAGAAGAACTTCACTCTTTTAGTTCCTATATAGTATTAGAAACTTGCAAATACGTAGTAAATAATGAAGGGGATTATGGGCTTTTGGATGACGAAAAAGGAAAAAAAAGAAAGTGCAACGAATTCGGCCGGTTGATTTTTGGAGCCCTAATAGATAACTCTGACATACGAACTGCTCTCATTCCAAAGCCTTTTAAGAATCCGGCCCAAACTATAAAACACTAACCTTGTAGACGTTAGTGTTTTTTACCGCTTCTCACAGTACAAATTTTCAAGAAACTTATGGACGTCTAAATATTGAAAACTCGGCCTGAAGAAATCAAGACGGAACAACGGGTCTGTTTTCCGAATGAGTGGTCTTTCAGGAAAGATCAAGTATTTTTAGTAGAACATCACTATTCAAGTTCTAATTTAGCCTTAGGAGCCTGCAAAAAGCTAATAATGGAGGAGATTACGAGCTTTTGGATGACGAAAACTTCCTTGTTTTTAAAAATCGGACCAAAAACCCCTAAAAAGGGAAGAAAGAGCCCTTTTTTCTAAAGGTGTTGTGAGCTTTCGCTAAAGTTTCGGTACTTTTTTGTGAGCGGTAATCTTCTAGTTTTTAACCTCGGAGATCTGGAAAAAGTTTATTCTGAAGGGCGTTAAAAGCATTGCAGAAATTTTGAAGATGGTGAATGCTAGGGTAGATCCTGAGCCGAGGTTGGAAATGGTGTGGTGGCATGCGTGCTGCTTATCCCGGGCGCCGTCCGGGGATAAAATCCTGTGTCTTACGCCGTTCGTGATCTTTTCTTTGCCTTTTGTTACAAGCGCTCAGATAAAAAACATGTTCACCATTATATGAAGTTGTGGGTGCTTTGCACGAAAATACCTCCTATCATTATATTTAGCATAGGCCTTCAAATGAATCCAATTCTACTTAGCAAAGTAATCTCGGCGTATGTGCACCAGGCTTCAGTAATACAGGCGCAAACATAATATGGGGGGGGGGGTATTATGATGAAAATGCATTTGAAACCGCGTGAAACATGTCGTTTTTCTTAAAGGTGGGATCAAGCCTTAGGCAGAGGCGGAGACTCCAAAGTGCGTGAGCCATTTTTATTTACCCCAGTCTCCTGCCCTCTATTAGGCTTAGTCCTTGAGGATGCCCCCGTTTATTGCGATGGGGCCGTAACACGTTTCCGCAGAAGGAAGAGGCTCCCCGAAGTGGGTGAACCAGTTGGCTCCAGCAAGAAGGGGAGTAAAATGTTTTTTTTTCGAACCTTGATACCATGGGTGCTCTCCACCACAATCCCTTACCCCGTAACTAAAGTTTGAGCCAAAATCCTGAGAGAATATTAGATCTCAAGAAAATCATTAAGACTATGTCATTGAACCTTATCGAGTACCTCAACCGATCAATGCCTCCGTCGTTTGGACCACCCTTCAATCACCACGAATCCAAAAATCATCGATCATCTTTGATCACCGATATCGATAACACAATGCACCAGCAATGCACAACAAGTGGATAAGCGGTCATCTCAAAGGCATTTCTGAGACCCTGACTTGGGCCATTCTTACCTGTATGCATGCCTAGCCTGGGATACGGGGAGAACGCACTTGAGGGAGGTTTAGGGAACGACTTGCTCAAAGAGCTTGACGCGAAAGTTGCGATCATCCACAGCGCTGATCTATCAATACATCAATCAGACCACCCGCCCAGTTCTAGAAAATTCCCTCCGGTGGCCGGACGGCTCACTTCGGCTATCGATCACTGCCTGGAATTGTCCATTTCTTTCTTCTTTTTCAGATATATTCTCAATCTGATAAGATTCGCGTCTTTTCGGCTCAAAGTTACAACCGTTTGTGAATTTCCTCCTCCACCCAAGGAGATGGTTCAGTATCTCATACTCTCTTTGAGCTATTGAATCTATCAGCTAGTCCATAATCTACTTGTGCACTGGTGTATGTCGATCATTGAGGGTTTCTTTGCATTTGGTCGGATACCACAGCCCACGGCTCACCTTTTTGACAGCTATTAGCGCTAGAACTGTGAGTAAAGCATGTATGCACAACCTATTCGATAGCTTAGATGTACACTTATGCTCTCAAACCTGTCTCCGTTTTGGTATACCACGCCGCTTTCACGTACAGCCCTGAGGGGATCGGAGGCATCTCTCGTGAGGACCTGATTCTTCGTTGGATACAGGTACATATAGAAGCCGAAAGGGATTTGAGCAAGTATTCTGATGGAACAGATGTTTATGAAAGGGAGATAGGGTGTAGGAGTGTCTAAGTGTGACATGTGGCGCTTCAGTGGCAGAAGGCGCGCTAACAACGACGTGATACAGCCCGAAGGTAGCCTCTCTTCCCATACACTTTCACCTAACCGGAACGATGTATGCTCGTCCCCCCAGGAAAATGGCGGAGCGAGGGTGCAGTTTTCCGGGTTTGTCGCTTATGGGCACTCATCCGGTAAGGGGGCATACTGATTTAGAGCATTTCAAACCAAGGAAAGCTGTAATTGATTCTTTTATTGTAATTGTTCAGGACTAAACATTAGAAGGGAAGGAGCCCCTGGGTCCGTGAGCAATCTTGGTTATCCCTGGGGGGACTTTCTCCACCTCCTAGGCTGCTGACTAGGCGAATATTACTTTTCGTAGACCATAATGTCGTCTCGTACCTTTGAAGAACTCCTTGAGCCAAATTGGCATTAGAATAGACAGTGCACCACAATGCCACCTCTTACCGGATGAGCGCTCGCTTATGTTTTTTTTTTCAACGAAGCACTATTTGGTCGCCTCCTTCCATCCTTCATCGGCAGGGTGAATATCGCTTGAGGATTCCTCAACGGCACGTCGAGGATTCTCTGCCCGATCAGACACGATCTCTCGCGCGGACATTCACACTCGCCATGGCGTGCCGTCTGTGCTCTCCGCGCGGATGTTCACTCTCGGCACTACTCTCGCATGGTAGAGAGCTATGGTCGAGGAAATTCCTCGACCGTTATTCACCCTGTTCATCAGCATCAATTTGCCGCGATAGCTGCCTCAAGGTTTCGAAAACGTCGATGTTGGGGACTTCACTTTGACTCAACCGTCATTTGAATAGTTAGGGTTCTGAACATGAGCTATTCTCGACTGGACCTCTTCCATGAACATGTGTTGCAATAGAATTCCTCAACTATTTTCTGAAATGCTTTGATGAATTTTTTTTCAAAAGGTTCACGCATTGTGTCAACGTTTCTTTACTTTGCTTAATTTAATTTTTCGCCTATTTGCTCCTCAAATTATCAAATAGTAGTAGCTGTTCTCATTCCGTGAAGTGGTGAACTTTTGTTTCAGTCAACACGACGTCTGAAAGTGGATCCCGTTCCAGCAAGAGCGAAAGGCGATGGAGTCGAACTTTTTGGTGGACTGACGTGACGAGGTGAACGAACAGTTTCTGACAATGAGGTAGCTTCCGCCTCTATAAAACCTGAGCCGCACCTTTCAACACTGTGAGAATTTTGTAAGAAATTCGGATGTTTTCCAAGAATAATACAGAAAGCACTCGAGAAATCATCAAACCCATCAGAGTAGTCCTTTGGAGGCTCGAGCTAAAGGGTGGGCTCCGATTTCAGGTCTTCGCATAATTGAAGCTCTCGTTGTTAAAAGTAGAAGAGGAGCAGCAGTAATTCAGTTCCGCTCATTTATACTTGTGGATACAGAGTCTACACAACAACCTCGTAATGCGGAAGAAAAACTTCAAAAAATTTTTGATTTTGTATATCATTAATTCATTGGAAGGCAGTGTCGCGATCAGACCTCAGTAAAACTCTCTCCTTAAGGGAGGTTGTAGAGCTCCTAATCACAGAGGAAATGATGCTGTTAAAAATGCGCCACAAGGGAATTAATGCCTTCCCCTCACCGCTGCGACCGCTGCCATACTTATCAAGCGCGGCATACGTGGTGTCTGCGCTCTCTCGCGTACGACGTGCTCTCGCGTTTTCCTCTCCTCGCAGCGCTGTGTCTCTCCGTCATACATCGGCCGACCTCACGGAGGGGCAGTGTTCTCTATGGCATTTTTTGTCCTTCACCATCGCATTTTTGTCTAAATTTGAAACAAAATAACACCTATTCGAATCCGTATAAGTATTGAGGCAGGCCATACAATAAATTGGAAGTCGAAGATAGAAAATATGAATATGTATTAAAAAGGAAGGCGTTTAATTCTTGTCGCGGTTGTCTACCCCCTCCCCCGATTGGCTAACCCTCGTCGTCGGACTCGATGCGCTTAGCAGCGAGTCAGATCAGAGCGTTAAGACTGATGGCGTCACCACCGATGGGAATGGCCTTAACCTGGTACAGGGGAAACAAGGATCCCATTTAGGTTCGGGTTTTAAGTCGTTTCCCCTTTTTTCACAAGTGTACCTCTTAGCAGCTTTACTTCCATTAAAAGCGGCGACTGATTCTTTGAAAAGTTTCCTTTAAACCTTAAACACACCCAACTCGTTATCATGAAGAAGACACACACCACCGAATTATACAATTTAGTAGAGGCCCGAAGTGGATCGAGAGGGAACAAAAAAGAAAAAGGAGCACAGGAAGCACTGAAAATAAAGGCTTTCATTTTCTATCCAGTGGAGGATTCTAGTAAGGGGCAGTCAGTGAGATAAGAAGTTATGAGCGCCGCGGAGAGGGAAAGGAATCAGAGACGAAGCAGCACTACCAGTGAGAGCGCACACAGCCTATTTGATGCCGTTTTTAAAGTAGGACCCCGCGTGCTAACTCTAACCGTAGCGTCTCTACATAAAAGATCCCTTCATCAACTTGGTACAACCTGTATGTATGCGGGGCTGCTCTACTTTTTTTGGACTGGGCGTAACCCCAGTGGCCCAGTCGTTAACTGTGCTTTTACTTCAGCAAATTCTGAAATTTGATACGTTTTTTTGTAATAGTTTTAATAAATTATGGAATCACCAGGTAGCCCAGCTCTCTACCGCGCGCATGTTGAAGTAGGCTTCAGCCCGGCCTCCTGTGTAAAGTACCATGCTGCTTTCACTTTGACTAATGTTATTTAAGAAAGGTTGCTACATGTAGTTCTAGTAATAGCGCAGTCAGTTACTGCAGTTGGTCATATTCTTATAAACATCCATTTTTTGAAAACTAATTGTCTGGCTGCCGAACAAGCTTTATAGATGGAATTCTTGGGCTACTTGCTATCAGCCCTTACGCCGCGTTCATAGTTTGTGACTTGGAGATTAGGATAGTACGCGACAATGAAAAACGTATTGACGGGGAGATTAGGATAGTAGTAGAGTAGGAGATTGCGCTGACAAGATTAGATACGTATCGATTGAAATCGCTGGAGACGTAGAGAGGAGAGTAGTAGATTGCGATATTACGATAGTAGGATAGTAGTAGAGTAGGAGATTAGGATAGTAGTAGATTAGGATAGTGCGCTGACAAGATTAGATATGTATTGATCTATTCGCTTGAAGTCGCCCAATCTACTACTCTCCAGCGATTTCAATCGATACGTATCCAATCTTGTCAGCGCAATCTCCTACTCTACTACTATCCTAATATCCTGTCGCCTACTATCCTAATCTCCCGAGTCGCGAACTATGAACGCGGCCTTACTTTTAAATATCATCCATCACACTATTCGAAAAAACCCCAGGTAGACTAGTGATTGGATAATTTGATGCCAGTGACAACGAAGTTGAAACACCCATTCTCTATCCTCTCTCTCACACACCTTCCACCTCGAGAAGCTCTACCACATTGGCAGTTGAATGATTAGCGCTTAACAGAAATGATCACGCTGGCGTTCTAACGCCCCTTATTAACCCTTCTCAGTTGTTATCACTCTTTGTTACCCACCAAATGATCCCCGTCCCACCTTTACACACCACCTGCTACAATTTTCTGTTCACCACTGAGTATGTTCCCCTCACGCCTACATCATATTTTGAGGTGGATTTACGATTAGGCAGCCCAATTATGGTAGAGCAGTGGTGCAGTGATGAAGAAAAAAAGGTGAGAAACTACCCAGAACCAGAGAAATGGACCCCTTCCTTGCCCGGTGATTTCCGCATTGATGCGACTTCCATCGGTTCTTTCTATTTCATCTTTTAACGTCAACGTCTCTCTGTTAAACGGATGCAGTCAGCGGCGAGTTCAGCTATCCGGTGGGCGTGTTGCGCCAATAGCGCCGCGGGGAGGGCCATGCTAGGTCGCTGGGGCGAATCGTTTGCTACTAATTGTGTGCCGATCCGCGTGAGTCGGCCTCCCTTTCGACTTGGTAGATTTCGCTTTCTTTCTCCTACCATTGTGGAATCGCCTGCTTAAAGGAATCTTCCACGGACCATGGACCAGTGGGCGGGACCGGAAGTTTTTGTGACGAAATGCATGGTAGGTACGGATCCACGTGTCGAACGCACGAACGTGAACAGGATTCACTTCAAACCTTCCCATGAACGTGGATCCGTACCTACCATGCATTTCGTCGCAAAACCACTTCCGGTCCCGCCCACTGGTCCATGGTCCGTGGAAGATTCCTTTAAGAAGAGGCAGGGGGAGGCGATTACCGAAGTGTGCAGTGAACTACGTTCATATTCCAGCGGAAGAGGGGACGTTCAGCAGCTATGATGCACAAAGATGGAACACTGCTGTCACGGGATGATTGTAAAGAACGAGTCGTTGCGTATGAGTACCCTCTCATGCTGTCTGCGCTCCCTCACATACGTGCGATCTCTGAAAGCGAAAGCTTTTTTGCATAATTGCTGTGTGTTGCTTTTTTCAATCATAAACGCAATTAGATATACCGCAGAAACGTACAATTAATAGAGATATCTGTAAATTATATATTTTATAATATTTTATATGTCCATTAGTTGCTGCTAATATTACTGCAGAAATGTGGTTGGCAGTTTATGTCCGCCTTTTCATGAGAATAAAATACTCCAGCGTCCTTGAATTACATAGTTTAATTGTGCATTGCACTTTCTCAAGTACTCCCTAGCTCAATTCCATTCTGCTCAGATTATTGTCACCTTCTTTCACAACGTATTGTACTTGTGATAAAATTCATTGCCACGAAAACCGATGTTGCTTGCGTGAGACATTTAAACATCCACCTGAAATTTACCTGATCAGTGTTTTCGAACTCACTTCTCTATTGATTTTCGGAAACCAATCGATTCAGGTCCTTGCTTCTATGTCGGTTCTTCTGGTCAAAGTATCGAGAGAAGTCTGCTTATGGAACTGGAACGAGCTTTGAGAGCTTTCAATTACTCGGCCGTTGCTCATCGTATTCTACCGAAGCCTCGCTCAGATGTTCTACCCACAACAATCGCATCGATGATTCAAGAGGAAAAAGGGCCGAAAACCCTTGTGAGTGATAATTTTCCTTGAACTTCTCTGGTTTTCTAAACAGGATTGCCAACATTGCATATAGGCACGTAACAAAAGGTTGTTTGATTTGTGAACCGATGAAAGAGTGGTGTAATGATATAAAGCCTGCAGACGTCGCCTCGTAGCCGTAGCCGGAAGGGACTCGGGCTCTAAAGACCCTTGCAATGTAAAACCGAGTATTAGTAGAAGCGAAACTCACCTTTCAGGCACAACTTTGGAATGAACCATATATTCAAGTTCTGATCTAGATCTGCTGAAGCCGAGCTCTGCTCAATGAATGATATTACAGCGGAATAGCGCGATGTTAGTTGCACGTGGCATTGGAGATGTCGTCGAGAGACACCCAGTAAGCTGCGTGCGTAGCAGAACGTGGTTGCGCCGTGCTTCTGCCTTAGTCCGGATAATTACTAATAGTTTATCCTAATGACATCAAATAAGCAAATAATATGTACGAGATCCACCGAATGGAACAACGGGCACAAAACTCATAACAAGCCAATAAAAGGCAAAAGATGACTTGATTTGTCTGCACGTCTGAAGGAAAAAACCGAACCTCCCGCAGGTGGTGGTGGTGGAACTGAACTCAATGAGGTTATTTGCGAACTTTCTGCAGCGGCGATCTCTAAGACAATTTCTTTCGAGTCGACATTTTGCAATACAGGCAGTAGAAATTCGGAGAGTCAAGCCTTGATCCGACTTCGCAATGCATAGCTGAAAGCATTACATACGTTTCATAGGGTTCATACAGTGCGGTCAGGTTATAAGTATTAGGTACCGGATATCTTAGTGTCGTTTTTTCACCACGAGTTTCGGACCACCAATATTTTAATTCAGAATCCGGGGAGTGAAACAGCATATTCATCGAATGACTCATTAGCACTTTCCCATTTACCAGTATGAGTGGAAACCTCGTACGATTAAAGCTAGGAATTTTTTGAGTCGAAAAAGAGAGGTCGGTTTTGACATCATCTGACAAATCATCCCTCTCACTTGCTAAAAAGTTAGGCCTGGACAAAAGAAGTATACAGTTAGTTAGAGTAGGGTCTGCACTGTATGGTGGAAAAGTTAAACTTACCAGCTCAACTGGACAATTTTTCCCGGAGTCTTTTTTGCCACATAGGGTCAAAAACGCACCCTTTTTGAGCACACGTGAGTAGCAGATGAGCACATTTATTAGAATTTCTTGTGCAATCAACTTCGTTAAGCGTTTGTGCATCATCGATCAGTCACTGCTAAGGTGTCCTACCATTTCAGCACAAGACTGGTGCAGCCCCGTCTCGACTGATTTAACTAGGGCCACCTTTTTGACGACGATTGCGGGCATCACTTCAAAGACTTTACTGTCGTCTTTTGAGAAAACTGTGAAAAACCGATAGCTTTTAAATTTGGTAGTACTTCGTTCCACATGTTGTTTTAGTAGTGGGCGGAAGGGTGCCAGCTGCTCTCAGCAAGAATTTTGAAGCATTAGGTACACATAAGCGAATTTGCACACTGGACGGGATTTTCAAAAAAAAAGTATAAAATTGGGGGAAAGTCAAAATGTGAACCAACAATAGAAAACAATAAGCAACATATTTCGCAGTATTAATATGCAAGACATTGAATATTGATTTTCCATAGTAATCGGCTCCAAAACTTTGTGAACTGAGAAGAGCGACACTAAGATATCCGATATCTAATAGTAACTGTTCATAGTTTCGATTGCATATGCGTTCAGGCGAGCAGACGAGTGTAGGCGGGGGAAGGAACGGTATTTCTGGGCCGCATTGCAAGCTAGCGTGCGCTTGTATTGGCCAGTGCGCGTATTGAAACCAGGTAAACATGTCACTTGTGAAAAGGATGTCGCTATAGTAGGGCGCCAGGGGATGAGAGCGGATCTCCGAGCGCGGTGCATATTGTTCGCGTCTTCTTGGAAACTGGGCACGCTTGAGAATATTTTCCTTTTTTCTTGTTGCCCATACGGTTCTTTTCGATGGAACTTATTCATGTCGGGTCGACGTTTCGGGAATAACTCGTGCGCCTATCGGGCGAGGACTTTTGCAGTTCCACCCGCGCCACTCCACCCAATTTCTTGAATAGATGCAGAAAAAATTCTCCAGGGAGCGTTAGCGATTTTTAATTTCCACGAATTCCACCCGCTACTAGGCTCAGTTTAGAGAAGAATGTCTTCATATATTGCGATAGCGCCTCGACATGTTCCCTCTGCCTACTGAGCAATCACGTAATCTCTTAACTAGCCTAAGACCTAGTTGATACTTATTTTTTCCCTGACGCCTAATCGAATGTGCGATCGCGAAGTGTGAACGCTGTCTTAGCTTTGAGATGCTTTCTGCACTTCAGATTGCTTGCACATCATGAGCCGCCCTATGCGCCTAATTTTTGAATTGAGCACTGATGCTGCAAAACGTTCGGTCTGGGGTAAACACGAAGGGGGGGGGCGGTGGTGACCGAGTTCAGCCATTTTCCTGTCCCTCTCCCCCATCTTTCTCTGGTTTTTGGTCATGATGGGTTGTACCGTGTAACGAATGGTAGCAACTAGTCATGAGAAACCGTCTATGGACTTGCATATTTTCCATTGTGTACATATGGTTTCTTTGTGGCAACTTCCATTAACGCTACAGGTGTGATTCGCATTCAATTGAACACTATGATCTTTTAACTGAATGTCTCACAGCTCTATATTTGCAATGGTAATGTGACGAGTTAGGTATGAGCAAGCGAGTGATGCCAATCGAGGTGGGCCAAACGGTTGCACAATGACGGTAAGATAACGGGTTGGACCTGACAATAGCGAGTCTTTGTTACCGATTGTTTGACTTGTTTGCCTAAGGTTCTCCCCTCACCCCGCCACCCCATCCCCACCCCCTTTAATTTTATTAGGGTGGATCTTCCCTCAATTGAATCCGTGTACAGCTTGAAGATCAGCTATCCGAGTCCAAAGCTTAAATGAAGTTGCGCCTTGTTTTTATTAAGGGTATCGAAAAACAACATGCAAAGGCTGTTTTAGCACCTAAAACGTGATTGTTTCACCCACTCGAAAGTTCTTCCGCTGCCCAAAATCTCCATTCTCTGGCCCACAGTCGCTCCCGCGCACCTTCCAGCAACAGTAAGTAAGAACTAGAAAGCTATCGTGCAACTGGTTTAAATGCAATGTAAGAGGGTATCGTAGTCTAGGTCGGAGTTGCACTTGCCGCTTGTCCGTGATGCGCAAAATCGGCGCAAATTTTCTTATTAGGCTTACTCCCCAATCAGGAAAGGGCACTTTAATGTTCTCAAAATTGGTAAATAATTTGTGCGATTTACCATTTGATCTGAAAAATCTAGTCTATTAGAAGTTCACATTCGAGGACAGAGAGTTCATCGTTCTTCAGATCAAGCTTCTGCTGAACTTGGGAAGCTTGTTTGTTCTTCTTAGTGCAATATATGTTTAGCTACATAGAATACAGGCTATAAAAATTACGTTTCAGGACCGCTCTGAGGATTGCATGGACAGGTGGCGATGGAACAGGGTGTGTTGACCGTTGAGAAGTTCTGAACAGGGTTCTTACATGGGTGGGATAGGTCGTGCAGAGAGGGTGATGGGATTAGGTTATGGAGGATAAGGAACATTATGATGGTTTGGCACTTTCGCGAGACTGACAGTATTTTGTGCATTAGGTCACGCCTCCTACAGTAATTCGCCACATCCAGCACAGTAATCCGCCTAGCGTGTAAAGAAGCCGTGGGGTTCG
>MU868397.1:7923-51742 GCA_036418205.1 Ostertagia ostertagi
CAAAATGTCAATTTCCTTTCAATGTGCTCAAGTTCTCGAAAATTTGTCATTAATCTTCCAGATGAAAGTGTTTCACAAAAGACTGAAGAAGTTGCGGGAAGATGAAGAGAGCATGAAAAATCAAGAATGCGGTCGAATGGTTAGTTTAAGTGCTTTGTTACTCCTTACCTCCTACTCATGTACTGCTGCCACCGCGTTCCGCGCGACCGTTTCTACAACACTCATCTTTTCCTAATGTGGCAAGCAAACAGTCTTATATTAGCGAATTTTGTTACCTTTGCGAATACCATAATGTAGGGACTGTTTACAAATGTTGAAAAACGACGACGTGCATTGCAACGCGTCCATGGAACCACTGCAAACAGGTTTCTTTGAAAACGGAAGGCGAACCCCCACCTTGCTGCACTGGCACCTTTCGCTAAGTAACCCGCCTCGCATTTGGGGGTTTGTTCGGTATTCTAGGCTCTCTTTGCTTGTCTATTGTTAGTCGCGCGTTTTTCTGACGCTTCTTTGTGTCATTAAATTATGGCGCTGCCAAGTCCTTCGATTTTTTGAATTTTTTTTGTCCAATGAATGCTGACGGTAATCTTTCTCATCCATTACTTGGCTCTTTGATTCTTCTAACCTTTCTTTTTTCAAATTATTAGCTATACTCTCTCCTGGCTATGTTCGGCCCTGGTGTGAGTTTACCATTGAATTTTTTTTGCTTCCTCTGCGTCAATTTTGCCCTTTGTCATTATAACTTCATAGTAATTAACGTCCTAGCATGGTAAATGAGTGCTGACAATGTGTATCCTTTTTTGATGTATCGTTATTAATATGAAATGTGACGAAGTCAGAGTCAATATTAGCGTATTAATCAAAGCACAACTAGATCAGTAAGAGCTGATACCATTGCTGTGTTGTAGTACCCGAAAACAGTCGTTTCGAATAAGTTAAATATTTTTCAGTTTCAAGATGTGGAACCTCGTCGCGCCTGCTCTCTGCCATCGATGCCGTCTTACTTTAGACCATTTATGAATAAGCTAGATTTTAACGTAGAGGTAAAGTTGTTTTTTTCTGATACACAGTTGTTGTGTAAATAAGGGGCCGAGGGCGCGCACCCAAGCGATGCACCATTATAAAATAGCCCTTTATACTTCTTTGAGCTATTTGCGGTCAAACAAATCTCCTTTCGCCGAGTGTGTAGCTGCACTGCAGCTTTCACTCGAATTCGACAAAAAAAATTTGTGTACGCTCGCCCGCGATGGATTCACTGCTGCGTACTTCCGCAGAGCCCTCGAAGTCACTACGCGACGAAGGGACGACGCGTCGTGACTTACACTGCTACTTCAAAAAGAAACCGCTGCATCTCCTATCCGCTTAGTGCAAAAGGCGTTCGAAGCGAAATGGGCGATTTCGTGATGTGATACCTTATCTCTGAGTTCGCTGCTGCATTTCCCATGACGCCGTCTCATAACGAACGCTACTCTTTTCAGGATATGAAAAATCGATAGCTGAATATTCAACACGTTGTAGCCACTTCGTTGACTCACAATTGGTCGATTCACTAGCTTTTATGCGGTCTCTCGTAATCGCGCTGCGTTGGTCTCCTTCTGGCCTTTCAACAACTAAGGGGCTTTTGCTAACTGTTGCAATCCGGGTCTATGCTAACTGTTGCAATTCCGGGTCTAGTTTTGGTACTGCTCAGGGAGGCGAGAGTCTTACAGACTGTTCACTTAGGTGTAACGATACAATTATAGACTTCTTTGTGTATCCATTCTGAACAAGTTATGTACGACATTGCATGAACCCTGAGCTCATACTTCTTCCTGTACGCAGCTCTCATCTGTAGTCGCGGAGGTACACATTGAGAGCCTAATGAAATTTTGCAGGAAGTCAAAGATGCCGTGACCGCTCTTCAAGACCATCCAACGCGGTCACGATCTGTAGGAACATTTATGAACAGACCGCGAACGGTAGATTTGCCACCAGCTCCTGAATTCTCCATGCTTGGTGGACAACTCAAACATCTCGAGCACTTGAATTTACATGTGAGGATTAAATTGAGCTATTTTCATCATTAATAAACTTCCCTGTTTTCAGCTAGACAATTCACCCTGTACCACTGTTCATTGCAAACCGAAAAGTAGAATGCCTAATAAAACTGCCAGAAGCATGGATGCTATTGATAACATCGAACATGACAGCGAATATCCACTGATGAAAATGTAAGTCTCCCGTTTTTGCGCTAACGATTACATTTGTTGATTCTCTTTTTTCACATTCTCATTGCTGTAATTGGAACAATAGAAAACATTTTCCTGTTCAAAATTCACTGTGCCATTTTTCGAATTATATTTAGGCAGTATTCATACTCGGCATTTTGGGGGTTCAGGAAGTAGTTGGATTGATATTATTGATTCGGAGATTAGAAGAGTAGGAAAACAGGAGATTTGGTGATTTAGCTAGAAGGGTTGGACATCTCAAATCAACTTGACTGGGGACTTCTAATATTTTATTCTTCTTCTTCTATTCAAGACTTATCTTGTCTTTGAGGGAGTCTTCCAATCTCTTAATCGATCGCGAATCGCCGAATCGAAATTTTGCGTATGAATGCGGCCTAAGCATTGGATTACGCTTTTATTAGGACTTTCAATCAGTGAAATAAGAACTTCACTGGAGTAGCCAATCAACTACTTCATAAATTTTTCCTCTTTTTATTAAATTGATGCATCTTGAATGTTTGAAGAATTTCTCGCGCTTTTCCCCTCTGATCAAACTGGTTTCCCTCGTTGTTCTCATAGAACAATTTCCATGTGCTAGATGTCACAAGAAAATTATTATTACTGAAGCATAGGAGAATGACTCAACAGGATTTGAACCTGCATTTCTATGTTTCAGGGCAACTGTTTTGACCTTGACACCAGTTGAGCATTCCAGGTCTGCAGACAAGATGGCGTTAGTGTGGTAGAATTCCCATTGTTAGACATTAATACTGAAATGTCGCATGAAATCTCAAGTAGAGAAGGCCTGAAGAGTAGCAAGAAGGCGAAATAGTCCGTCTAGACTAGAGGATCGAAATATCTCACTAGTAGTGCGTAACAAGTATAACATCGAGTGGGTCCAGCTTTTCTCTCATTACTATTTCTTAAGGTCAGTCGGCAATGGAACTAGTAGCGAGGAGCCTTTGGAAAATGAAGAGAGCAGCGAGTCAGATTCTGAAATGTCAAACGATGGGGATTCCTCGAGTTCAGAACTGTCAGATACGTGTCTCAACAAAGTATGGCTTGACCATCTTTTTAAATGATGCTATTTGTTTTCCATTCATTTAACCCTTTGTGTGACCACGTGTCTTGAAAACTGTAAGGTGGAACTTCACAGACATCCAGTTTGTTCACATCCCAGGATATTTCAAATTACAGACCAAAGTGAACAATATTATCAACGCCACCAGTAACAATAACAACACTAAGCTTGTTGTGAATGGGCTTCCAAAGTTGGAACTCAACATTACAGGTAACTTGCCGCTCATTCGGCTGATGTACAATCTTAGTGCTCAATAGAGGGGAAGGTTTTGACCAGGGTTAACTACCACGTTCAGCAGACGGATCGCACCGGGTTTTTTAAGCAAGTTTGAAGAGTATTACTTCACGCGGCAAGGAAAACCGCGTGAAGTAACACTCTTCAAACATACATGAAACTCTTGAAATCTGACGATTTATAAAAGTTTGAGTAGATTTGAAACCAACAGGTTTTGACTTATGGAAATCTGCCAATCCTCGCAAATTGGGAGTCTAGTGTTCACTTTCTGGTGAATACTTGGACGATCCTCAACCTTCACTTTTCGAAGAATTCGCCCCTCAATCTTTTTGGGGTTTTCCAGACAGTTTTTAAAACTGCGTGTTTTCAATCTTCTGGTGCTCATTACTTCTCTAAAAACGATTTGTCTGACATCCAACTAGCGACGGACCTTACCCCACTCCATGGGCTAAATGTGGCCCTTTTGTTTGGATTGTCCGAGTGGATGGTTGGCCCTGGGTCTAAGTACTTGTCCTATAGATGCTAACATGGAGTAAATAAAGCGCTGATCATCAATCTCCTTTCAAGAACCATCGCTTCCAATGTCAGCTCGTCTTTTACGGACCTCTTTGGCCCCAGGTATGACGGGAAATCGTATACCTGCCGGAAATGCGGTAGCCAGGTATGCTCTTTTCATTCGTTTTCTTTTCAATTTCTCTTTTCTTTGAAAGAGACGTCTTCTGTTTTTGCAATCTTATTATCGTGTTGATTACAAACGCTGCATTTGCACTGCCACGTTTAAGGTACCGTGGTCCATCCAATCTGATTGCTTACCAGGGCAAGATACCATCAGCCCCTACTCTAGCGGTGCGCAAAAAAAGAAAAAATCTCCTTGCAAAGCTGCACCTCAGAGAGGTGAGTAAGATAGTAATCGCTTTGTGTAATGACGACGACAGGGCTCAAAATAACATGAAGGTTTCAGATTGGCAAAGGTTTTCACGAGGAGATGGTCCTCTATCGTCTTCTTGTAAGCGAATCTTCTTTCGTTCTGTAAGTTTTTTTTGTATTATAAGGTCTTGCGTTTCGTGTGAGCTCTTCAGGTACTGGAAAGAAGTCATGCCCGATTCAGTATATCATTAAATAATATTGGCATTCTGAAGCCCAAAAATTGAAAAAATCGCTGCTTCATTCAAGTCGATTTTGTGTTGTGTTTCTCACGTCGATACGCGTCGCGATTGCAGACTGAATAGCGCATTTTTCGGCGTTTGTGAAAATTCGATATTACAAGAGCTTTTTGATACTTTTGAAGCTACTGATTACATGGTTATTTGGGATTCAATTGTTATGAATGGCAAAAGTTATTGATATTTAGGTTCCTGATGAGCGTAACGAGTCTGTATTTCGTGCTGGATGTTCCATATGTTTTCTTCTATGACTACGCTGTTGACAATTTACATGTCAGTTGTTGCCTATAGATTCATTCGATCAAATGACTTAGCGCAATTTATTGCGAAGAATTCAGATTGAAGAAACATCTGCAGCATGGCTCACTTCTATTATTGGAGTGGCTAATCTCCTATCAACATGGATTTGTGGAGTGATATCGGACGCTGATTGTGTCAAATCGGTAAAATTTATCTAACCGCTTGCGTATTTGCTCATTTGCTATTCCTTCTCCTTTTCAGCGTTTGTTTACTGTTTACGGGATTGCAATGTGTGGTCTAACTGCGTGTATGTGGATAGTAACGATGGTCTCTGATACGCTAGGAATGGCGGTACGTGAATGATTTATTTTGTCCGAAGTATTCTATTCCGGTTAAGATGTTTTTTAAAACAGCATGGTGTGCTAAAGAAAAACACGACGTTTCCTTCTAATTCGTCTTGTTTGCTGCTTACCAGCTGATTTCTGCTCTTTTGAGGCACTCCTTAGGCTCAAGTCGGTGTGATCATTCCTAGAATATGGAAGCAGAGTCGCGAAATTGACCGATGATGGAGAAGAAATTAAAACGAACCTTAGGAAAGTCTAAAAATAGAGTTTCATCTTTCTAGACTTAGAGGGTCTCAAGAAACGGAGAGCGATCGAGATGCTGAGCTTTGCGAGGGAGCAAAGAATCGGTGACTGAGTAACATGGATACGGAGCTAGAGCGGATTTGATCCATGACGTCAACTCCTGTAGCTGGATGGAATCCTGCGTGGAGCCTTAACACTTTAGCACCTTTGGCCCTGCCCTTTTTCGCAGCTAGGTCGGTACGAAACAGTATGTTACCCGATTCCTGTTCCCTTTACCTTTCTCACGTGAAGGCTTCACTCTTCTTCTGGGTTTTGCCTATGAATCGCGAGAGTCCCTCCTGTCGATAAGGCTTCGATTTCAAACTAAGCGCTACTGTAATAGTGGCAGCGTTTTTCCTATTATCCACCACACGGTTCACCCATGTTTTTCCTAAGATATGGCTGGGACGCTTCCTCAGGGAGAGGGTGCTAACCGTGAAATGTTCCCCCACTCCTCCCCCCCACCCCCCCTCCCGATCAACCTTGCGTTGCGTCAGTTCTCAACGACGGCCACGTTGGCCTTGGGGGCCCAGATTAGACACGTCCTCTCGCGCGAACATTCACACTCGCATGCTCAAGCCGTCTGTGCTCTCCGCCCATTCAGCGTGCGTTTAGGATCTCTCAACGTGCCGTAGAGAACTGCGCAATGCACGGTTGACTCTGCTTCCCCCCTCGCTCCCATAAGGACGTGGGCGCCACTGACTTGGGGAGCACCTGGAGGAAGGTGAATGAATGACAGTTCAGGCGCTTGGCACCCTTAGAAGCTGTAGCAGCCGCCGTTCTCTTACCATCTGCCTCTCGTTTCTCGCATCAGGGGAAATAGGGGAAAGCTGAAGTGGTCATGTAATCTGTTGAGCTACGAAAAATCACTTTGAAAGTTTCTTACTATTGTTGCTAAATTTTGATTTCTCTTCTTTTTTGTTTTATCAGAGATACTGATTTACAGTTTTGGTAATTAATTCATTCTTTTGATCACACCTTACTATGTTTTTTTTTTGTTAAACCACGTTTTGCTAGATTTGCATAGATGTGATTCTTGCTTCAAACTGTGCTTTTGTGATAGTTTCTGCTTGGTTCGATGGCTTCAAGTCTAATCTGCATGCTAGGCTCTGGGGAGTGACGTCAAACTGTTTTGTAGGAAGGTCATTCTGGTGCTGCCTTTTGGGCTTTCAAACTACCCTTCGCAACATTTAGGTAAATCCCGTTGTTATGTCAGGGCGCGGATCGGGCGCGCCATTGTTGATAAATTGATGCCACAGAAGTTAGCTGTAACGTTGAGCAGTGTCGCGCTTCGTAGACCAATAATAGCTTTACATATCGTGTGCTTCAAATCCTTGGATTAGATGTAAAGACATGTGCTGCATTCAAAAGAGAAGAGGTTCATTGGAAATAAGGTTGCGGGTTGCCACTGTGATGTACTGCTCCACTTTGTAATCGCATACGTGAAGTGTTTTCAGCTACAAGCGCGTTTAAGAGGTTTCTGAAGGCCTGATGGCAAAATGCTTGCCTTCTTACTCTTCTGTCTCAGTTGACTAGGCTGCGCTGAAAGACCTGGACACGCTCCCATCATGACACAGGTCATACAGCCCGTGGTGCTGTAGATTTGTCGCGTCGAGCCATGGCATTAGGACTGCAAGATTGGTACCATCTGATTGTTGATCTCGTTTTTGGTGAAGACAGTAGAAAGTGGTGAGGGGTCTGGGGAGAGGGGAGGAGGGGGGGGGGAACGGTCGGGAAGTTCATATCACGGCGGAAGCGGACAGCATTTTCGAGCACATGCCGAGTAAAGTTGACCTGCGATGATGTCTCGGCACGAACGCGTGTGTGTTCCTTGTGATTGCGACAACATCTAATAGAGCACCCCGAACAGCTGCTCGGAAAGTTGTTGTTTTGAATTATATTGAATTTCTCTTTGACCGATGTACCAGAATTGTTCATATGTAGGCACGAGAAGCATTGGAAGTGCTCAGAACTTGGGGAAGCTCAGCTTAGTGATCGGTGTTCCATTCACACAGACACACAAGCAATTATTATGAAGAAGCGTAAATTACTGGTGCATTTGGTTTATAGTTGCTTGTGGGCTCGGACCGATCCTGGACTACGGTCCCTCTCCACTGTTAACCTCTGGCTTTCAACTCCACCTCCATAAGTCTGAAAGATTCTGGCAGATGCGAGATACAGAATTGCTGTAGCGAGCAGATTTGTCAGTTTCCAAAATTCACTTCAAGTTCGCAAAAATTCTCCAACTTTCTAAAAAAGCGTTCCTCTTGCTATGTCTTCCGAAAATGCGATTCCCTTCGCTAATTACGATTCTCCTGCGCATAAGCAGTACGGTTCCCTCATTTGACAGTGTCCAGGGACAGAGGTATACATTAGGCTGCTTTTTTTGTCCCTGTTGACGGACGAGATTTTTGGACCACTTTCATTCAGTAAGGAATAGCAGCACATTTGAAGTTTTGGAGCTTGATGATGAAATAGTTGAAGAGAGTATTCGTTCTTCTTTTCCCATAAATTGGCTACTTTTCAATGGACGTGTGTTTGTATTACTTTTGTGCCATGGAACGCGCGGGATATCTCGCTTCTGAAGCCCAGCCTATCGAACGGTCACGCCCTTTAATTTTCCTAAGCGTTTTCAGTTTTTTTTTGTGTGTTAGTCCATATCAAGACCGCCAGCAGTGTGGTTATCCTCATGTTTCAAAATCAGTGAGTACGTTGGCTGGGAGGTGGGGCCAATCTGGACGCTTTCGGTGGGAGGACGTTGTGAGGTGGTTCACTGCCTCCCTCAGCTCGCTAGAAATATGGTCGGATTGCCTCCCATCGTATTCACTGCATTTGAGTTCCTGTCATTCTAGCCTTTCCGTTTGAAAGCCCATACTGAGAGGGACTTACTCCATTTTTCGTTAAGTTCAAATTTTACTGAGGCTGATACGTTGAAGGTCACAAGCGAATATCAGAATATAATTTTTTTGAATCTTTATGTTAGTCACAGAAGTGAGTGTTAATGGTAAACGTTGTTGTTTTAGTTGATTTGTGCGTGTTTCGGCTTCTTTATCTCGTCAAACTATGTGCTTCAATCAGTTATGCTCACAACTATGTGGGAGGATATGCGAAACTTTCAAAGTTCATATGCTTTAACTTCATTTTGCGAAGGAATAGCTACATTGTTTGGACCTCCAGTTATCGGTTGGTTTTTTGTTTATAATCATAAATGCTGTTATTTTTGCTCAAGGGCACATTACGCGACAGCGAAGATGAGGTAATGGAATCCCACTTACTATGAAGCGCTTCGCCTGTCATCTTCGTTCTGTATGTCTGTCACGAATTCCCTAGCTCTCACGAATTCCCTAGCTCCTCGCGGTCCGCCTGGAGTGACCGAGTCGAGTGTGGCGTAGGTGAGCAAGGTCGCATGAAGTACAAAGCACACATCAGCTAAGCGGAGCCCCACCCACAGTGGACTTGGCGTGCATCGAAATGAACTATACTGACGACCGGGTTTTTAAATTCTATTACAAAACAGCCTCGAAACTGCTGGAAAAAGTGGGAGAAGGTGTGTATTGGTAAGCCAGATTGAACTAGGGAGATCCACTTCCGGTTATCGGGGCGTTCTCCAAAAAAGCGGTGCTTTATAAAAACATTCATAACTCGGTTTTGGAAAGCCTACAGAGTAGGAAACAAATTGATATAGGAAAGCAATGCAGAAGGTGTTCGCAGCACAAATGACATGGGCGGGGGCCCGCCCACAATGGGCGGGGCGTGCTCTGAAGGAGATCGCATTTCCTACAATTCATCATCATCATTCAGTTCCAAGAAGCCATGGAAAGCTTGAGAAAGGTGTATATAGGTCAGATGAAGAGTAAAGGTTGAATGTTAATCTTGGGCATAGCTAGCATTAAAGCGGGCGGGGTTTGCTACCAGACCTACAACTCGGTTCTAAGAAGTCCTGGAGACAGGGGAAAAAGTGGATAGAGATTGGCGATGGGAAGATGGTCGAGTGCCCTTGGTGAGCGGGGCATGCCCCGAAATGGGCGGAGTTATCCACAAAACTTCGTAACTCGGTCCCAAAAAGTCCCAGAAACCGGGAAGGGGGTAGAAGTTGACGAAGGGAAGGAGGCCAACTGCTATTAGTAGGCGGTGCACGCAACGAGGGGGGCGGAGTTTGTTGCCGGAGTTATCGGTTATTGGAAGTTCCAGTGATCGGGAAGTAAGTGGGGGAAAGAAGTGAATTCAATGATGTTCAAAGCATGCATCTAAAAGCGAGGTTTGCTGTAAAATATATAAGTCGGCCGACAGACATTTCTGAGACCGGGAGAAAGGGGAGAGAGGTTGGCGAGGAGAGAAAAGGTGTGTGGGAAATACAGCGAAATAGGTGGAGCGTACCATAAGATTTATAAGTCGATCCGGAGGCAGCCCGGAGACTGGGAAAAGCGGACAAGGTTGCCGAGGGAGGGAAGGTCAAAAGCCATCGTTGAATTGGGCATGGGACAAACGAATATAATCTAGCCTAGAAGCCCCGCACCATCCTTCATGGCCGCAGAACTGTTTTGTGCGCACAACTGCGTGCAGCGCCAACTGGTTCAAATATGAAACACCAGATACTCATGAATCATTGACTCGCAACCTTGAAAAGCACCCAACATCGGCACTCCTTCCTTTGGTTGGTGGAAGATAGAGATCGAAGATACGGTTCGGTGAGAAAAGAGCACAGGGGGACGAGAGAGCAGAGCAAGGAGCAGGACTTATACTCCCTTTCGAAAAACGAGAGGAGCGTCGGGTGCAGACCATACACCACAAGTGACGACCTCCACAAAGTAGCCTCCACAAAATGTAAATTTTTTCTGCCAATAAAATGATTAGCCAGTTGTCACTAAGTACAACTATCATTTTCCAAAAATCGCTATTACTATGATCCACTACTAACCAGATTTACTTGGAGGCCGTCGTCACCCGCGGTGTACGGTCTGCAACCGAGGCCTTCTCGTTTTTCGAAAGGAAGGTAGATACTACAGCGTGAGCGTCCACTTGTCTATGGAATGTGCGCTGAGGCTCCCCCATTTCTCACGATTTGGGGCGCGGCGTGGTGGGCGGATAATCGCAATGTACGTCGAATACTCAGGTAGCTATTAGCGCATACTCGCCGGTTCGCGGGCCGCCGGCCCCAAATCGTGGAAGAAAGTGGGCGGCCCCTACGCTGGAATTAATTCTAAGCGCCTATGCCTTTTTCATGCAATTGACTCGCTGGTAAGGCCTATCTCTGCGAGTTGTGAACCCACGCAATTTAAGGGATAGGATTGATCAAGTGATCCAGTCGCGGAATATCTTTGTGAGCACTCATATATGTAGTTCAAGAACAATAGGCAATGTTATATTTTCTTTGCGAAAGATTCTAGTAAATGAATCTTGTGGGGATGAAACGGCTGGTAGCTGCCTGTACATAGATATTTTGACAGTTCTGCTACCATGGCCGTGAAGTAAAAAAGATAAAACCAGTGCCGTTGTTCCACGTTTTCAGCTTGTTTCTTTAACTACACTTCGTCTTTGTTGCTGAAGCCAGCAGAATTCTTCCGAATGCCAGGTGTTAGCTATAAAATTTTATTTTTGTCAGCTGGATCTGATTTGTTAAGCTTCGCCTTCTCACACATTGCATCTATATTTGAATGGTAAAAATGATACGTGTACACGCAAATTTCTAAACTGACAATGATATGGAGCTTACGTATTAAAGGTTTTGGGAGCAACAAGGCTGGCAAGAGGATTACCGATACTCGCAATCCAGGTCTAACCATTCATACACCAGTCACAATTCGTTAGATATTGCTATGTTCAATTTTTTGGGTACCCTTCAAATGAACCCTATATTTAATTTTGTTTGATGAATATCATTTACACATCTTGTGTGTCGCAATGTAATGGCTTTGATACAAATTGCTTTCCCGAGACTTCGTGTTCGACTTAGTATCGGCCGACGACTTCGCGACAGAGCTTGGGGAGGCATAGGGATTCTTCCTGCCATCCTCCTCGAACTCGGCCCTTCAAATACACCGCCAAAAGAGGTATTATCCGACTATCAAACGGCACAATTGTATTACTCTAGTTTCATTAAAAGCTTCACAGTGTTCAAAGAGCTCTTCTTCCTATATCTCGCTTAGAATGTGTCCGCTTCTCACTTAACAAATCGCTTCTTCTCTGATACAGTCCTTCTCTATAGGATGACGGAATACGACGCTAATTGTTAAGTGAATTTCAAGGGCCGGTTGCAAATGGCTGACCAGGCAGGTATTCCAGGAAGTGCCCAGGTTTATCGAAACGGCTTCTTGCAGGATATAGAGGTCCTGCATGGAACGCAGAACTGTGGCTAATTTTTCCCTGGGCGACCATCTGAAAACCAGAAAAGGGGCAAAGGAAAATTTCCTAAGGAGCTGCCGTTCTTAAAGTTTTTCACCAGTTTTTGAGCAAAATCCTATGTATAAAGGTTGCTGATGGTGCTAATTCTAGATATTACATAAGCTGTTCGCCTGACGCTATTTTTCGCAAAATTTGGAACGCCAGCACAAGATACGAAAAATTGTCAGTGCGAGGATTCAAACCACGCACTTCATCACCCCTTTTTTGTTGTTCAGAGAGCCGCTCAGGAAAAATGAATTACAGTACTGTGTTCCATGCACGTACCCCTACATCATGTAAGAACCGTTTTGAGAAAGCTGGACATATCCTGAAAGACCTTTCTCGTGGTACTTTGGTGAAGCTATCTGGTTTTACCTTTAATAGTCCGCAAAGATGCGTAGTGGTTGTGGGCGATAACAGATAATTTTATCCAGATGCTTAGCCTGAGACGGTATTTCAAAATATGTTTTAAACCCCAGAGGTGCTTGAGGATGAATGATATTAAGCTAGGGCGCACGAGTGGTCAGGTTAACTTTAGTACCGCAACTGCTCGGTACAAAAATTGTAAAAAAAATAACTGTCAAATTAAATCATTTTCTGAAATGGAACTCAGGTTCTATTCGCGGTTGTTTGTAGAGTAGGTATCAGCCAAGCTTCTCATGATATCTGATATTTCAAGACGCGGAAGGATTTCTTAAATTAATTTAATAAATTCTGTATATTCAATTGCAGGCTACGTACGTGATCGCACTGGTTCTTACCAGTCAGTTTTCATCGTATCTGGTTTCCTGTGCCTCTCAAGTGCAATCCTTTCGTTTGTTGTGCAAGTGATCCTCAACAAAAGGAACGGGAAAACGCGTCTGTTATGAGCTTCATTTTCTATGTGTACAACCCAAAGACAAATATCACGGGATGCTACCGGTGGTCTACAGTTCATGTCAATATTTTATAGGAGTTTATTAGGTTGTCATGTAGATTGTATTTAGAAATCGTCTGTAGAATGTAATTTTCTAGCAGTTGTGTTTTGTTGTGTGCGTGAGGATGTTGAAAACTCATGGGCAGATTTGAACCTTAATATCTAGAAGTATCTCATGTTCCGATTGGACTTCTCTGTGCTTTAATTTGTTCTGTCTATTTTTCATTTAGACAATAAATGCTATTTAGGAGAAACACTTCCATACTCGTTGATCAAAGGAGAGATTTTGTGCTGCGAAAACTAGAAAAAAATGTCCCCGCGGAGAGCCATTTATTAATTGGGCTGTTGGGGTCGTATTTGTGATTTTTGGAAGAAGCGGCGATAAAGGCTGAAAAAGGCGTAATCCATGTAAGTGTGTGTGTGGTGAAATGTGTTCTCATCCAAAAACGGTGGGAAGAGGAAGAATTTCGCACGACATGCGATTTTTGCTGTTTTCGCGAGTTCTGCTGTATACCTCCGTACTCGACGGACATTCGGATATTATTAAAGCTAGTTAGAGGTAAATTGAACAGAGATTATGATAAGAAGTAGTGGATAGGAACGTATAAGGATAAGGAAAAAGCTTTTGCCGTTGATCAATCCCGTCTTGGGATGCGACAGCATTCTACTTCCATTTGTACATGCGTGGTGGCGTTTGAATGCGATGTGGCCTATACAAATGACTTGCGGGCCAGCCGATGTACAAGTCAGTTTGTTGTCATGTCACAATCATTGGATCATGCCATAACCGAAATTCACTTGCGGGATTCCACTGTTTATCGTCGTGTAGATGAGAGGGAATTCTTATTGCAGACATCTTAACCATGTCTGGGTGAGGCAAATCTGCACGGCTTGATGAGAAATTCATAGGTAGACTCAAATTGGACAACCCAAATTGTCCAGTGCGGATATCTTGGTTTCTGAACAGCATTGTCAGCCAGTTATTACCTACTGGTTCCCTCTCACCTGCCTAATACGAGTCAGTTCCTTGAGAAGCTGCGCACTTGCAATTTGCAAAACGGTGCTGTAGTGGAGTCATTTGACGTTACATCGCTTTATACCAACGTCCAAAACGAGCAAGCCTTGCAAGCATTGTCAGAAATGCTTGACAGGTACATCACTCGTATACGTACTTTTGGACTCGATAAAGCGCAAATATGCTCTAATCGAGGAATGTCTGAATTGTAATATCTTCAAATGGGCAGGTACGTACTACTCCCAAATTAGAGGGCTTGCCTTGGGTCAGCGGCACCAGTTCTCGCTATTTGCTTTATGGGTAAAATAGAGGAGCCGGTGTTGGAGCGCTTACCTTTAATGTATTGTAGATATATTGATGACTGCTTCATAATAACATCAACACAATCCGAAATGGATGAGTGTTTCCACTTGATGAATGAGCAGTCACAATATATCAAGCTGACACGCGAAACACCTAAAGACGGTTGACTACCCTATTTGAACACGCAGGTCAAAGTATCCAGTGGCATCGCACATGTAAAGTGGTACCGTAAAAGCAGCTCGAAGAATATCTTGATTCACGCGACATCGGCGCATCCTACTGCCGTCAAACGTGCTGTTGTTAACAACATGTTCAAAACAACAACAGGAATGTGCACTGGTAATGTCGAGCGAGCAGAATCACGACAGCTTGCTGCGAGAATAGCCGTATAGGCACCACATCCTAGAATACGGCAGCATGTTGGCCTGCGAGAGGTACCTCGTCGAAGTAAACTGCCCCTGTGCATCCCTTTCATATCGGATAAAGTTAGCACCGCCATCCTTCGGTGCATAAGAGCCCAATTGCAAGAAGATGTCCAGTTGGTGAATATCCCCAACGAGAACATCAAACGGCAGTTGGTTCGAAACAGACTTTATAACAAGCAGTGCATATCCGAAAATTGCGTTATCTGTCCGCATGGAAAACTTGGAGATCTTGGAGCAATATATGAGATTTAATGTCAGGCATGTAACGCTGCGTACATAGGGGAAACAGGAAGGGTTTTAGCAATTCGTATCAAGGAACATCTTGCTAATTTGAGACGCGGTACTGTGACAACACCTTTGGGAAGACATAAGATTGAGGAGCATAATGGGAATGAATTTGAAATAAGGTGCACGCTGCTTGGCTCAAGAGACGGAAATTTCCGCGCGGAAGGCGTTAGAAGCATTCTACATATTCACTAAAAATCCAAGAATGAACAGCCGCGATGAGTGTCCTTCAATAACAAATGATCTACTGCCGTTCATTCCGCACTACGAGCTGTAGAATAATGGAGCGTTACGTGCGTCTCTCGACTATTTTTGACATAAGGAGACAGTATGGTATTCTTCAGTTCTAACTGATCAGCGCTCTGTGTGGCAGCGGACTTTTCCGCTCGAAGGATGGAACCGACGGTGAGTTTATTTCTTGCGCTGTCCTGATCTTCTCGAGGGGTTTCTGACACGATGTCGAAACTGCTAGAGTTGATGAGGCGCTTGGTGGTGTAGAGCGCAAGTCTAACGCTTGAAACACGTTCAGGCCTCTGAAGACGACGATCCAGTCGGAACGTTAGCCCACTAATAAAGGTTCCACCGAACAACCTCGTAAGGCACAAGAAAATCTGTTAAATGTACAAGTCAGAGTATCCTTCCAGACAAGTCTGGTACCAATTAACCGACCCCGGAGGGATGGGAAGGCTTGGTTGGCCCGGGCGACTCACGACCCAGGATTTGTTTACCAGACCGCTCGCGTAGTGAGCGTGCCACTTGCCTCTACACCACTTCCGCCCGATAGGAACGTATAGACCGCGAAATTTGCTCGATGCAAAGGTCAACGATGGCAGGGTGCGCCGTATACTTGGCTCCAAGGCTCACAGGTACATACGAATTAGGCCAAATTGCGAGATTCCCGAAAACCAGTTTAGAAGAAATTTTCTCGGGAATAGATAGGGCTACCAAAAAATCATCATTTAGTTAATCTAGAAGTTGAACCGAAAATTAATTTCAGCTCTTTGCAAGCCACAGGTAGGCACAATTAGGGCAGAGCATTGGCTTGTGCTTGGGGATTTTGGTTTGTGACACGATGGGGAGTATTGTACTTCTGGTTTTTGAGTATCAGTAGCTGCAAGGCACACCGTTAGCCTATCATAGTTAAAGGCAGCATGAACAGAGCAGACCTCATGTGGACCTTGCACACACCTACGAAAGCATTGCTGCGGAACAGGCCTGCTGTAAAGAAAAAAGAAAACAAGTCCGTCAAAAACGCTCAAGTTAAGGGCTTATTCACCCTCTTAATACGGCTGTGTCGAGGCAGTGAGAGATGAGCCCGGATAGGAAAGTATGAAGTGATGGAGCGCCACAGATGAGAGGGCGCCAAACAACAGCGTTCCACGGACGGAGAACATTGCTGCTACTGCAAATAAATTTTTGCAGATTGTTGAGCACACAGTTTTCAGCCCGAGTTATGTAGAAACCCATCGCTGATGACGACAAGAACCCTGAGAAGACCAGATGCGAACAGCAACAGCTTCGCGTTCACGTCTTGCTTTCAGATGGGAAGCTACTCTAATTACAAATTACAGTTATTTATTTATTTATTAGAACAATTTATCGGTAATAATGAAAATATGACAACCGTAACAAAAGCTCAAGAGACAGCCACAAATCATCAATTACTGCTTCAAAACATAGCTTCAGGAAAATGTAAACAAAGACAATGACCAATATAGCAATTCACCCTAATGAGGTAAAGCCATAAACGGTCGCCAACGACGCGCCTAGAATGGGGAGCACCTCCTCACGATTCTGTGCTATCCCTACATCCAAATCAAATACTATATAATTCTTCTTCGCTTGCAGGTAATTGAAGGAAAATGTAAACAAAGACAATGACCAATTGAAGGAAAAGAAAAGAAAACACATTTGCAAGAGGATGTAATTCAGGCAATATATTAATATAATATGAACGAAGCATGCATCTGGCAATTATGTCAAGAAAATCGAGAATGAAGGAGAACCCGCAGTTTTCTTTCAACTCTTTGGAACTGTAACAAAAATGCAATAAGCTATCCTGTAGCACTTCCAAGTGAAATAAACGCAAATAACACCAAACTTCTAACTAAGAAAAGAAGAAACTGTTCACAACAATCATTATTACAGGCCAAAATTTGTTATTCTGAGGCCGAACAAAAAGCTGAGCATCACAAAAGAAAATAACATAATACAATTCGCAAAAGGAGACCTTGGCGGAGGATGATGCTTAACGCCAAGTTATGAAGAGGGTAACTTGCTAAACAAAAACGCTGGGGCTGCACTAGCTACTAGTCTTCCCGTCTGCTCTTGTAACATTCGTGCATTGATACTCCCCAGGCTTATTCTTGTATTTATGCACATAAATACTAGTGAGCGGTTCTGTCGCTACTAAACACTGATTCTCGCAAGCATGCACTTTCAGAGCAAAGCTGAAGGAAAGAATGATGAGTTGCACTCCCACTCCGAAAACGATCTCCAAATCGCCACATTATGAAACTTAGCGATTATGGTGCAGCCTTGGTAGAACGGTAACTCAGAAGGTCTTCAGCAAGAGGTCATCATGCGACGAAGCTCGATGATTCCACATCCAAGCAACAATTTTAAAGGACCTCTTTCACACTCTTAAAGTCTCACCGAAACACGCTCTACTTCGTCGTTTCTGCGTTTTCAGAACCTTTGAGGGAGCTCCTTAGGGGTACATTCAAGACTGGGGAGATGGTAAGTGACACTACGACTAAGCCCAGGAGAGGAGAGAAACGCCAGAGGAACACAATTTGCCTACGTTCCCTCTGTTTGCTCACGTTCTCCCCTCCATAAAATCCCTCCCCTCGCCTGAGGGGGGGGGGATGGTACACGAACGAGTGTGTTCAAAGCAACGTAGTGATCTTTTGCAACTAACCACCACGAGAAAATTGGGTACACGCAGTTGCAAGGCGGCCTAAGCGCAACGCATTTTCTGTTGTGCCATATCATCGTCAAGGAATTACGTTTTTCAGTGGAAACAGATCACAAAACAAACCATGGAACAGGTGTCAACAACAGTTAAAGAAAAAGCAAAGATGAGATCATAGTTACATCAGACGAGCAACGAAATCATATGACACAAACTTTCGAACTTATCTCATCAAAGAATTGAGCTGCGCCATCGTTTTCAGTCTAACCTGAAATAATACTTATACTGCGAGAAAATCAATTGGTGAAAATCCCGCTTGGAGGAGGAGGGCTTCTTGTGTTCTCAAATACATTAGATAAGAACGAGAGCGCTCATGACACCTAACCGACTCATTTGAAGTATACTTCTGATAAATACTTGTGTAGTGTGGAAGTAAAAGTGAAGTTCCGCAATTTAGTCTGCAATGGCCCAAGGCCCTGAACCAGGTTTAGATCTTCGCCTCGGAATAAGGGTGGATAAGCACCAAAATGGATGACCTGATGCAGAAAATTGGATAGAATGTGCGCACGAATGTGGAATGCAGGACATCCACTAATCCTTTTCAATATGTAGTCCCTTCAAATGAGTTGTTCCATTGTCTTATCATTTGTGTTAGAGAGTTCAAAGCATTTTGGAATAGTGATAAAATAGCAAGGAGTGCTCCACCTCCCTCAACCCCTCCCCCCCCCCCGAACTGGACTTTCACCATCAAATCGCGTGTACTTATGCGATACGGAAGGCGGTAAGCAACAGCTTGAAGAAGAAACAATCACTCGAATGAGTATACCCGGCTACAATCTAAAGAAGAAGGAGACCAACTGGAAAAAAAACCTACGTAACACCTTAAAGACTCCATAAACTTTAAGAGGTAGAGATGCCTTACATTCTTGAGTCTATTAGAATTTATTTAATCGATCTGTATCCAGAGCTAAGATCCTACTTACTATAAAGCGCTTCGTCTGTATGTATGTATGTCTGTCTGTCTGTCTGCCTGTATGTCTGTCACGAAATCCCTAGCTCCTTGGGATTCGCATAGAGGAACCGTGTCAAGTGTGGGATGGGTGGGCCAAGTCTCGAGAAGTACAAAACACACATTAGCTAAGCGGAGCCCCTCCACCAGTAGGCGTGGCGTGATCGGAAATGCAGCGATATCGAGGACGACGATTTCAGTTTCAGTGAAACCGCCCGCACCGTCGGGTCGAAACTGGCCAAAAGTGGTAAGGTGTGTTTCGTAAGTCACATCGCAGCAGGGCAACCCACCCGGTGCGGGGCTCTCTGAAAAAGCAGTGCTTTAGAAAAATTTCCATACACTTCGCGGGAGGAGAAAGCCTACATGGCAGAAAACATTTGGTTAAGTGAGCAATGTCTGAGAGTTTTTCTTCATACATTGACGTGGCGGAGCCGCCAGAATGGCGGGCGCGCTCTGAGTGTACAGCACTTTCTAACATAAAGTCTCTCATTCGCCGGGCGAAGTATTAAAGAGCCGGGATAAAAGGTGGATTGAAGTGAGAGGAGTTGAGCCCACTATCACGGTGGCGAGGTGCTTGCACCAAAAGTGGGCAGTTTGCGACTAAAAATTCAGAAATCGCTCAGGAAGTCCTAAGAGATGGGAAAGCGTAGAGGTGCGCGAAAGAAAAGCGGGTCAGCTGTTCCAGGAATGTCAGAGACCGGGAAAAAGGCTGAGTCGGCGAAAGAAGGTAAATGCCACTTTGGTGGCGTAGCACGCACCGAGGTAGGCGGGTTTGCCACGAGATTTATTGTCCGGAAGCAGTCCGGAGACCGGGAAAAAGAGAATAATGGTTGACGAAGAAAAAGAAGTTGAAAGCCGTCGATGATGGAGCGGATAGAATTTAGCTGAGAATTCAGATATTGTGGTGTATCAAGCCAAATTTGGAAACTTTCGTCGCACCATCAAAGTTCGCCGCAGATCTGTGTTGCGCGCTCAATGCGTGCGGCGCCAACTGGTAACATTTATAGTCTACTACCTCACAGAAATTTGCGAAAAAGTTAAGCAGGTATCAATTGAGCCGAATCCGTAAATTGTGCATTTTGGAAGCTTTCTTCGATTCAGGTTTGTGACCAGTATAACTCAAATCTTAGATTTTGTGATTCCAGTTTTCAGGTAGAATGCGAAAGAATGTTTAAATGACGCACTTTGCGCGCAACTAGCAGTTAGTAATGCTTCACCTTCCTCTAAGATTAACAATACAAACGAAAATGAATTTGAATACGTGCGTTGGCAATCTTTTGGAAAATTCAACGCCCAAAAGGAAAATTAACGGAAACCATCAAGAGGTCAAACTTACCGATGAAGAGTGGAGTTTTCCGACGTATGATTAAACCAACGACAACCTGGATGATTTATGGTCACCTTTGCTCAGCGACCTCTTCCGCCTTTTCTGAAGCTTGAAAGTGAACAATCAATGAAATCGAATCTGTTTAGAAAATCGAATAATATATGGACAAACCTTCCGATCATGCAGACTCACATACAACCAAATGTCTTTGGTGTAGGATGGCAAATACTTTTTGACAGCAGATTGGTACGATTGCCAAACCTTACGTCCAGCCTCAGCAACGGGTGAGTTTTTCTACAAAATGTTTACAATCAGCGAAATAATAGCTTCTCAGAATAATAATTCACTTGAACAGTTTACTACGCCATAATATGCCACATAAAATTGGTAAAATACAAATGAGTGATTGGTTAAGCTAGTATTGGAAGAACTGATTACTTTCGACTGAAAACTCAATCCAGACAAGCATCACACCAAAACATTACGCCACTAACCGATAAGCAATTAAAAACCAATGGATAAAAAATTAAGGTTCCCTCGATTTAGATCCACCTAATAAGCACTGCAACAAATCCGTAAAACAATATGACGATCCGGATAATGAAATTATGCATAGAGTAATTGATTGGAAGTAGAGATACTGGCACGACGGCTGCCGTTAATGTGCTAATCAGTGTGGTCCTTATGGATCAGCAATTTACATTATAGAGGACGCTGAAAACTAAAAAAGGGAAGCAATCGTGAAGTAAAGACACATACCGGGTTGAACTTGGAGCAGTTCCGAAACACTGTGTTCATTTTCTCAATAAACTCAGAAACTGGCATAACATTCGTCAAGTTAGTAGTTTGCAGTTGTACTGCTATTGTACCGAGATCCATAGGATGTTCAATCACCTGCAAATGATATAGTACACCGGAAGGTTCACAGAAGGTTCGAATATGACACAAACTTCACCTTGTAATACCCAGGCGTGTTCGCAGGAACTGGCTGTGCAAAACATGACGCACATTCAGCATGCTCGTAACAGCATAATAATACTTTATAACACAGCTGAACAATTTAAATTCACACGTTGAAGAAAATTACAATTGAGTCATATTTGGCTCGGCAAAGTAACAGTCGAAGCGTAGAAATAGAACAATTCTTACACCACACACACCCAAGCTGCCGAGTCTTCAAGTAAAACTGAGGTAGCCTATTCAAGATGGAACACAGCTAAATAGATTATCTGGCAGTGTGGTATTCTGAATATAAGAAACTAGTTGTGACTTTAGCCCGACCTTTCCTTGCCCAATACGATAGTAACGCACTCGATGCAAAAAGTAAAAAGAAGTCTTAAACTTCTGACCCACCTTTAAAGTACTAGATGGCGACCCATCGTCATAAACTCGCTCACAGATAGAACATACCCAATCATCGCTAAAAAATAATTGTTGCGATGATCACAGACAATACGCCAAACATGAGCTACTCACGGAGTGTCATCCCAGGATCCAGCTACTGGCGGTATATGACATTTGGCATGAAATACTCGTGGACACTTTGAGCACATTCCCTAAGAAAAGATGCACAATGTTAATGAAAACATGATCAAATCTTACAAAAAACACACCTTGACCTCCTCCGCATTTTCCGTATTATCGTTGCATTTCCAACAAAAAGCGTGCGATCCATCTTTATCGAGTGGTCTTACACCAGCATCCGATTCTGCTACGGAATCATCTTCTTCATGAGATGGTGGAGCGACCTCTACATCGAAACATAATAACCAGTGAGTAAAAAATAGTGAACAAATATAAATATAAAATAAAAGAATGGAAAAGTAAAGAAAGTTCGAGACTGCATAAACAAACCTATGTGCGAGACGGATGGAGTAGCTCCACAACGCCGAATCTGAAAGCACAAAGATTTAGGGTGTTCGAGAACGATAAGAGTAATGAAAAGACCTCGAAGACAAACCTTAACGATCAGCCTTTCCCTTTCTCGTCTATCAGAAGAATCTTTCTCGTCCGCGGCAACGCTACGGTTCGAATAAGAACATGGAGACTGACTAGCATGTTCGTCCGATTGCTACAATATATAAAAGCGATGAAGATGACAAAACCGTCAATGAGGCGACATT
The DNA here is from genome assembly GCA_036418205.1 of Ostertagia ostertagi. Lineage (NCBI taxonomy): Eukaryota > Metazoa > Nematoda > Chromadorea > Rhabditida > Trichostrongylidae > Ostertagia > Ostertagia ostertagi. The sequence continues at coordinate 30,173 of MU868397.1, forward strand.
TTGAAGAGAGCTACGGGAAAGTAATTTGAGTTTCTTAACACGTCGACGACAGGCTGACGCGCCAGCGCATCAGAACTATGTTGTCCATTTTTAAAGTGTTTGCGTTGTTCTTCTCGAGTTTTTTTTGCATTCATTTTATAGATGATACATTAGCATAACCATAAACCACATGGCTGCTAGGTGCTCAAATACCCCAATATAATAAATATTAGATTTAGCGTAAGATTTTCGACGCCACAAAAACTTTCATGTTCAGCTCTTTCCTAGTATTCTTCCAGCTGTCGTAAGGCATTCATATGTACCATTGTAGAAACAGGTTAACACAAGACTGTAAGTCTCAAAATTTTGTATTTGATGAAGAACTTTCTTGAAAATGCTTTTTACTTGATTCGCACGGAAAGTGATGTTTTTTTTGTGCTTCTTTCGTGGTCATTATGCGTTCTTCTAAACGAAATCTATTGCCATTTATCATTTTTTATAGCTTAACCTTTGTGTCGCATCACAATTTGCCGAAACTAATTGTGGATATTCAATTTTTGTTACATTTTAAACACAAAACATAGCGGAGAAAGGTGCGAACGGCGCGCTCGTGAACCTGCTCGTGCCCCACGCGGTGCAAAATGCCAACACGTGCATTCGTTTACCAATCAACGAGAGAATTGCTTCGAATCTCATTGACAAACGACGGATTTAAACTCCAGTGTTCTAAAGATATTAAGAAGCATTCACCTTTCTCTCACGTAGCTCTTCGAACTCTTCAATGAGACGGCCTACTTTTTTTGTGGAGATAACAAATGTATTTATTAAGGTAACATTCTTTTTCCGTGGACGTCTCAGTTAAAGATAAAGTTAAGGATAAAGAATATTCATTTACAAGTTTACGCGCCCAATGCACGCGCCGCAGTCGTTGAACAGAGCAAAATTAAAAGCAGAACATTGTAACAATCAAGAGCGTAGCAGTCAGAACGTCAGCTTGGCAGGGATAAATCCAATGAGTTGATGAAGGCACGGTATCGATCGACTGATCACACTATTTTTTTCAGACAGGATATGAATTTTTTTCGAAAGATTCAATAAGCTATCAAGCGAGGAAAATATTTCGGTGCAGGTCACACTCAAAGTGGAAGGGGGGGGTGGGTGATGTATAATACATCGGCAGTTGCGGCGCAGTTCTGGCGGGCGGATAGCTTCTAAAAATGGGCATCAGCTATCGAAGCCATGCTTTTTTTTCTTCTAATTCTTTATGTGATGCCTTGTGCCTTGAAAAAACAGCAGCTTGCCCTCGTGACGATGTCTGCTTCGGAGCTATGCTTTCTTTTAATCTTCCATAGCGCACCTTCGAGTGCTTATAAGTAGGATAAACCGATTAAAAAAATGGTGTGCAAAAAAGAGTATGGTGGCCTGTTTCAGTTGACCAGCGGAACACCCAAAAGATGATTTTGACACGATTCACGAAATCATACATTCAATAACAGGGATGATATCCACTATTGCGAGTGCAAATTAATATCAAAATGGCGCCGTACACAAGCCATTCAGAACCCCAAAAAATAGGATCAGAATTGGAAACCTCATTATAGCTGAGTCCTCGCTTGATTGCTGCCGGGTAAGATGAACCATTTTCATGATGAAGATCATAGCCATCGCTTTCCGAGTTCCTCTTCCGAGAATTTATCACATCAGATGGTACTGCGAAAAATCTGAAACACATTTGAATTAGCAGAAGTTGATTAAAAGAACATACGTTTCTCCTGGACAGCGATCAAATCTCAAATAGTGACGACGAACTTGCTAAAATCATTGAAGTAGAAATTCGCAGCGTAGAGGACCATAGCCATCGGCATCAACTTTGTATAGGACCATCCTTGAAAATGTGCGGTGGCACACAACTAAACATATTTATCAGAAGACGAAAATAATGCCTTTTGCGATGTTCTACTGCTAATCTAAGTTCTATGTTAAGACCAAACCGGCAATGAGCTGCTGCCTGCCTGTTAAATTAACTTGGTATTGTGTTACTCCCTTATTTGGCATGGAGCCAGTATCAATTACTGCACGATACTAGTTCGTACATACCCTCGCCTTCAAACAGCCAGAAAATGTGCAATTGCAGAAATTGACGTGGCACACGTGGCTAAATTCTCGATGAAAAGGTGACGTCACGTGTGCTCAAAGATGTTCTTGATTCGATGCCACGTCAGTGCCACGTCAATTTCTGCAACTGCACATTTTCTGGCTATTTGAAGGTGAGAGTACATAGTGAAGCATGCGCGCGCTGAGCAGCGCATTTTACCGTAGGATGACCATACACCCAGATAACCGAGAACACCAATTTTGTTTCGACATAAAAATGGGAAACACGTTGTACGCGTTATGGGAGAGAGACAGACAAGTAACTAATCTTGCATTTGCAATTCAACAAAGGAGGAAACACTCACAGCATCGAATATCTCCTCAACATCACGCATATCTGTGGCATCCCAATAATCTGTAGGGTATTCATCATAACTGATTTTTGAACAAAAATTAAGATCCTGAAAATAAATAAAATAAACTCGGGATTGAAAAGACAAAAACACTGATCACAAGACTGATAGAATTCTAAAATTACCGAGTCGATTCTTTCTAGCACGTTAGCAACCATTCTTAGCAAGTGAACCCGCTTTATCCGTACATCTGGAAACAGTTGCAGGCAAATAGTGTACCAGCAATGATTTTTCAGGAAAAAGTGATTGCCTTACCCCGTTTAGAGCATAAACGATGCCCAATACAGAAGAGATCTTCACACGTTAGCAGAACATCTCCAGCACTGCGAAAAACAGACATTCCGGAATTAAGAGCAAGAATTCGATGAACAACGATTCCATTCGGTAAACGCTTCACTCGAGGAGATACAGTAGCCGAAGGGTTTTTCTCTGACGAAGATGGGAAGCAATGTTCCTCACGTTGCTCAAGTGGAGAGCGGTTACTGGACGAATACTATAAGAAATCAGAGTTATTGCAAAGAGGTACTTTCGAATAGAAGGTAGACATTGGCCAATAAATTTTAACTACTTTGTTGTTGTGACCAATATAAATGTATATTTCAACGACGACACCTGACTGCTTATTGCACAATGCGAAATTGCCAGGAATAAATGATTTGAATCATTTCCAAAAACGGTTTACTGTGTTGTAAAGAAGGGGAAAGAAAATGGGTTGCCTCGCAGGTCTTGAAATTGTACCGTCACGCTTCATCCAAACCCTATCTCCGAGCAGAATTTAAATTCGTACAAGTAGGTACAGAAGAAGACATGAACCCAGGACACGACTGAGATGTTGACCCCCTAGCAATGGGAAGTAAATAAAAATAAGTTGAGGAATATAGTAGCAAATCGAGTCAAACACGCATACAGGTTGATGAATTACCGTCTCCGAGCACGGTGGAACGGGATCACATTCGCCAGGCTTCAACAAAGTGAAGTGATCCGGTTTACATGCATTCAGAATGAATTTCATCCACAAATTATTGAACGCCGACAGAAAGAATAGCGGCACTTCTCGAGGAGTCACATGTAGATCGAGTGCCTAAAAAATTATTAGTTATTGATAGCAGATTATTCACAAGATTGGTATGACAACTTTGTATCAAACTCAGACGAGGAGCTGCTCGAAAAGAAAAGAAATGAAAAGGTAGCTAAGTTTCGAACATTCGTGATGCCGCACACTGTGCCGAGCAGAAGCTTCAAAGGATATAAAGTATTCTGTACTCTTTATATTGCTGCCATGAGGTGTGTAAGTGACTCGAACATGCATGTCTTCAGAATTTCAACTATATAAGGACAAATTAGTAAAATTCATTCTCTACTAGTGTACCGATAAAATGTAGCATACGCACACATTCAAGCAGTGGAATCGGAAGTAATCTTTCAAACCTGGATATTTTCGTTGCTTTCTTGAAAGGATATGAAAAAGCCTCAAAATATAGAAGGACATGGCGCTAATACAGCAGTGAACAATTCTTAAGCCTTGAGCAGTCTTGTTAAAGGCTTCAAAAATGATGTTAAGATGGAAAAGTTGACCGTAATCAGATTTCCACCTACAAACCTCGACGCAAGCAGATAAGGAATACAAAAACAACGAAACATGCCGTTTCAAGCTGGAAGAGCTTGCACAGCAATGTTACAGCGTGTAAATTCATGCAAGATGAAATCGAACAAGAATAAGTACCGCATAGCACCCAATAGTGGGTGGAGGAGTCTTCGCATCCCAAGCCTCATCAGGCCGCAACTTCCTTATTGTTCTTGAAATAGCTTCAGAGCCAAGGTCGTGGCAGGTAGAAGTGATGTTGGACCCCCACGAACCGACCTGAACAGTGAAACTGAGCATTGGTTGCAACAGACCCCATAACGAAAATCGGTAAGCATCCAGTTTTTTCCATTTGTAAAGCTGCTGCGCAACTGAGCCATCAAATAACCAACTGTTTATTGCCCGACATCTTTTACTATTGCTCCTCACGACCACAACAATTCGACAATCCGACAAAAAAATGAATCACTCGCCATAATGTATAAGCAAACAGAAAACCGAATAGGATTTCTGAAGAGAACCGAATGGATTTCTGAAGAAAACTGAGAGAGCAAACCTTGTTGATAATCTCCTGAGTATTGACGTTTCCCACTCTAAGCTCTAGACTATCAGCGCTGTTTGGTATGCATTTCTGTAAGAAAGGCATGTGAGCAATTGTCATCTTTCTAATCGCCACCCCAAAGCATGAAATGTAGTGTTGAACCTATCCTCCTCACCTGATTTTCGCCTAAAAGTGCGAAAACTGGTCGGAAAAGCTGATACGAGAGGCACTTGTAGAAGTCAGCGCTGTCAGAGTCTTTCAGAAGATTAATGTCTCGGGCTTTTTCATCCAATTCACATGCCTAAAAAAATAAAACATAAGCGGGAAACCATAAGACCGGCGCGATACAACTATTTTATAAAGTGAAAGCATTAAAATGAAACAAGTAACCACAAACGAAGCCACCTATAGAACTTACTCAACCTAATTCAAACTTGATAAGTGCGTTAGGCGGAAGAATCCGGCCAAAAAAAATTATAAATTTTTGAGCTTTTGCAACGCTTTTGTAAAAAAAAGTTTGTCTTTTGTAATATATATAATAAATATTTTGGATTGCAGCATGGTTTTTTTACACATTTAGATCAGAATGATAACTTTAGGCAGTATAGTAAAATAACAGTGGACTTTTGACCAACCTTTTTCTCTCTCTCAAAGAAGCGGCGCGAAACATGCGGCAAAAAGTCGGCCTCTTACAATGGTCCTTGCTGGGCAGACGTGTTGACGTTTTCAGTGCATTTTAACATCTTGCTATGGTCAGCTTTAACTTCGGAAAAATTTGCTGACTCTAGTCATGATCGAAATATTAAGCGGGTCTTCTCCAACTGCTACGAAGAAGTCATTCTACACTGTAGATCACAATCAGATCGGAAAACGAGCAGCTAGCATCGAATAGAAAAAGGCAAAAATAGAGCAGACGAGTTCTCGGAACTATGGTTTTTGCGGCATTTTTTATGTATGAGCGAAATTACAGGAGAAGGGCAAATAAAAAATCAAATGAATTTCTTAAGTATTACACCGGGAGTTACTGGATATGATAAGAGTGGGGTGGAGGACCGACCGATGTGTCAAAACAAACGGGAAATGGATCGCAACTACCGCTTCCGGCCTTCTTTTTCGTGCACTTGTTAGAACGGATGAAGGGATTACCGTATCTAGATGTCGCTGTGCATGATTGCAATCGGCTGACCACTTCGTTCGAACTGCTTGTTGGCGGCTTCTTCTTCCTGCCTTATCTCGGGGATACTTGTAAAGAGTGTCGAACAACATTTCAAAACAAACGGGAAATGGAATCGAACTACCGCTTCGCGCCACTTCTTTTTCGTGCACTTGTTAGAACAGATGAAGGGATTTACCGTATCTAGATGTCGCTGTGCATGATTGCAACGGCTGACCACTTCGTCTAACTGCTTTGTTGGCGGCTTCTTCTCCTGCTTATCTCGGCCAATAATTGGAAGCTCTACCAAGCCACCTAAAAAATAACATTTTACGCAAATGCTTACAGCGTTCATCATGTAGTAAATGTGAGCGCATATTTCATTCTTGAGAAGATTAGCACGAGCACATAGTTCATCTCTGAACCCTACTGCTGAATTCATGCTGAAAATAAAGCTCTTCGGCATAACCTACAATAACTTCATACGAATTTAAAATAAACATAAATCAAGAAAGAAAAATATGCAGCGATTTATAAAAAACTATGACGAAAAATACGGCTCAATGATTTTATAAGTACAGTAAATAAAGAGAAAAGACTGAATGACCTTCTACACTTACGCGATAGCTATTTCCTCCTGTATGCGTTCTGCAAACAACATACTGTCCTCCAGACCAAAATCAGATGACGACAAACTAGCTTTCCTGTGTTCTTCACACCCGTTTTCTTTATTGGAATTCAAGGGGCATTCCGAGCAGAGTAGCTAAAGTAATTATTTTCGAACAACTACACCCAAATCGTCAACTTTCCAAAGATACAAACCTGATCACATAGTTTACACCGACCGTCGAACCGGCGCAGATGATTCCAGCACTGAACATACTTTAGAGGGAGATGAACACGAGGTGAACTTTCCTGCAAACAGAATTGTTATTCTTTTCCACAAACAGAATTGTTATTCTTTTCCACAACAATTACACTCCATTTCGCCTGGATACTCAAACGGATGCAGTTAATTTCAGTGTTATACATAGTATGAATTGAATACTCAGCAATCCTGAATGACAGACGATAAATGCTGTGGATGAGAGTGTAGCGTCAAACATCTGACTTTAATACAAATGCAGCAGAAATTGGCTAGGTCCTACCAAACATAACATGAATAGTTGCTGGGAATTTATTTGATTCGAGCAGAGGTACGTATCCTGTCGCGACCATGGCACCCTATCCACCATCCATGTAGGAAGGAGTGAGGGCAGTAATATAACAGCCATTGAGAAAACCTTGCGCAGTTCAACCCTGCTTGAGAGCTTTCAGGTCCTTAACAGCAACTAGACCATTTCACGAGTTGTTGTGAAGCGCCACATGTGCTGCGGACACCAGTATGACAAAGCCTCCCTTTTTAGGTTCAATTAGTTGAAAATTAACATCTGCTAGAGCATGAAGCCTTGTAGTCACTGCCGATGTCGGCTAACCTAGCCTTCACCTTAAGTGTGAATCTGAAAGCTATGGTAAGTATACCATGAAAAGTAAGGCTAAGATAAAACGGTGCCCCGATGGTGTAGCACAACTGCCCAGAATGCGAGAGCCGCGGGTTCAATTTACGCCTGGGCAGAGATTTTCACACACCCAGCAGTCTTGTGGAAGGGCTCCCTTATCTTTCTGATGGCACTCACAATACTTTAATGGTTTGTGGCTATATGCTGCACACAGTGTTAAGTGGTGGTAGTATATGATTTGAAGACTGCTCCGACAACTCCCTTATTGTTTGTGAAAGCTGTAAGTAGAGGAACAAGCACGATTAATATGTGCTCTGCAGTGCAGAACGACCGTGGTTATTTGTGAAGTAGGTGAAGACAAGATTGAAAATAACGATAGAACGGGCTACTCTTTCCTGAGACTATGCAAATTCAGTGAAGATACGGTATGCAATACAGGCAAACTCATTAATGGAGCGGTATGGTAACACACGAAAAGTACAAACCTTTTTAATACAGTGAGATAGGCGGCTATGCTCCTCGGCACATTTGAAACACAACCTGAGAGAAGTGTTCATTAGGAAGGGCAATCAACATTTAACACCTCGAAATTAATAATAATTAATCAATTAATTCACGCCATAGTTTTCGACCACGAAAACTATGGCGTGAATTAAAAACCCATGAGTAAAACATGCCACAGTATTGATGATTTTTGGAATGGTAGGGAGGGGTGTTGGGTTGATCTAACTCTAGAATCGAGCATTAGTTTTACCGTTCACAAGAACGTAACAAAAAATGATATCCCTACAAGACCGCAAGAACCGTGGAACGAGTTCTGAATAGATCATCAGAAGCAATTGCAAGAGCAGAAGACCTTTAATTTTCGCAAGACTATTTTGCAGTGGGGAAGGGACAAACCCACAGGAATAGATAAAATAGGCAGCGATGGGTCTACGAAAAAGTTAAAACTTACTTCATACAACACTGCAGGCATTCTCGATCGGCCATCTGAGCACAACCACTACAGGAGCTAAACTTCAACCTTCTTATTCATCTCTAAATCAAAAATACGAATATGATCTTAGCTACTCACGTTAACGGTATAATATCGTCCAAAGTTGGAAGTAGTGTATAGGTTACCGTCGATCGGCAAAGCACACATTTAACGTATTCGTGATTTTCTGTTTGAGACGATGTTGAACCTGAAGGGAAGAAGCCATGTTCAATTTCAGTGATGCTGACGGTTATAAGTCTCCAGCTATATAACTACAAATAAAATGCATTTTTCAAAAATGATCCCGATGTTTATGAAAAAGCTTCTGGGAAGCTTTTTTGGTAATGATTTGAAGCGATGCTACTCTATGGGTGCAACCTTATGCTGCGAATTACTAGCGGCTGCTCCGCCCAAGAAAAACTCAAACTTCCACGAGGACCGCAGGCCTCTGTAGACATTGAGATGTCAACCTCTTTATGTGTCAAGGATCATTGCTCTCCAATCTGTTAATTAAGCAAAACTAGATACAAAGATGCATCATCATGGAAAACTAGCTCTCTCTAATAGGTGTCAGATTTCGCAAATGCAGTTGTGAGTGGGGCAGGGTGCAATTGAAAGGAGCTTCCTCTCCATGTTTCCGTCGCGCTTCAATTTTCAGCAAGCTGAAAAGTTTCCAAACGAGATCTGTGTAGATGGATCAGCGAGTGGAAGACAGCCACACATTTGTAAGGAATTAGATGGGATAGCTCGTACACGAAAGAATATGCAGAAATGATGTAATGATGAATCGATAACTTCAAAAACTCACTAAAAAATCAAGGAAGCAGGTTCACTGAGAAACCAATACTTCCCACATGAAAGCCTGCTTCCCACGACATGCTTACGGAACTTTAGCAAATTTGTAAGGTCGGTTTAAGAAATGCGGTTCGAACGTGTAAATTAATTACTCTTATCTTGAATGTTTATGACAAACTAAGGTCGTTCCCTAATAGATCAGGTAGCGCTCACAGGCGGAACACAGTATAGTAACAATGCCACCCGATGGAAGCTGGCGATGCACATCAATCACGAGCCATATGTAGCACTACTCCAGCTGGCAGGGAGCGAAAAAGAAATCCCTCTTATTTTCGCTACTATTGCGTTATACTGGGTGTGGCATTACTAAACGCTAGCATGGGATCCGAGGCCGTTGAAAACGACGTGAAAGTCGAAACATTGGCCGAATAAAATTCCCAACTATCTATCAACCTCATAGCAGAAGCATTTTGCTTGCATTCCCAAACAGGGCAACCCAGTAATCATGTTTTTGGTGTACCAGATATAAAGGCAAAAGTAAAGAATAACCTATAAAACAAATTAATAAAGAGACTTCCTCCTACACCAGTCGAGGAGAGGAGAGAGAAGAAACGCTGAAGCCCGCACCTTCAGCAATTCCCTGACCATGGGAAGAAGCTACACGTAGATAAATGAATACTGTAAGACTAGAAATGGCATCAACATTTACCTAGCTTCTCGAAACAATCGTCACATACGACATGAGCGCAGGAGAGTACTACGGAACGAGCACTGGATGTCCCGCTGTGCTGAAGGAAACCGCAGATGTTATTTGAGCACATCTGAAAAGATGGTATGTGAATAGGTTTAACTCGATTACCATGGGAAGATCGCACAAATTTCCACGAATATGCCAGATCGCTGATAAACCCAGAAATGAAAACGTATCACTGATAAGATGATGAACAAATCAGACTCACCGAACATTTCTGGAATGGATCACTTTTTGGTGGAAGACGTCGCTGAGAGGAAGTAGAATATTGTGTGCCGCGTTTTCGAAGATCTGTTCTTGGACTTGGTCTCTCGCCATCTGACCACATTGCGGTGGTCCAGTACTGCAAAAATGACTTGAGGATTTCGATAAATAAGCCTCAAGTCGAATGGAGATAATAATTTGCATACGCACTGCACAAGAAGCAGTCCGCATGGGCGTATGATGAGAATAGTTCTACAGGAAATAGCCGATGAACATTCACTTATCTAATGTAAGAGTTGCGAATTCAGAACAAAAGAGGGGCTTGTTCTATCGTAAGGGAGAAAGCATTTTGCTGTCAACAAAATATAACATGCCAAAAACTGTGACATCCATGAAAGTTTCCAGAAAAGTGGCACTTGACGTGTCGAAAACCGTAACTCAACATCCTTGTGATAGTTACAAGCTCGTTTTTGCGCCATTACTTTGCAGTAAGTGCTCCTTCCCCATTGATATATTACTTTAGCTATTAGTTTTCGACCTGTTCTGTTAACTGTCGAAGCCATGCAAGAAGTTGCAGACATATTTGCGTGTTTTTTTTTCGCTGAGCAGCACTAACCGCAACAAAATGCTCCAGATTGGTAGCACTCCTACTGAGGGTTCCCCGACTGCTTTTGAAATTTGCGAGATTTCACTAATTTATGCTATAAGTGCTCGTGAGTCAAAAGAAAAATACAAAATGCTTGCTTGAGGGTTTGTTCGAGCATTCAACGGAAGCTCTCAGCCAAAACTAAATGCTTAGTATTAATATCGACCTACAAACCATCATGTGTACTACGTCCGGTGTACGAAAATCCAAGCACTATTAAAGCTCCACTTAGAAAACAACAAGTAAAACAAAAAAACCAACTGACCTGCAGAAAACAGCCCAAATACCAACGCGGTGCCGCCACCGGCGTCGCTGATGTACGAATTTCGCGTTAGAGCATGTAATCGCGCGCGAAACGTTCTGCAAACGCAACTTGTCACATTGGACTGCCAAACCACGCTTTCGAGAGCGAAATGACTCCATTATTCACTTTTAGATTACACTTTGGATATAGTAAGACTCATATATTCGGAATCTAAAAACACGTACTCAAAGCACAATTGCGTTACTTCCGTTAATGCGACATAATTTCTTGAGGCATTTCTCAATCAGGGTAATGCATCACATCTAGGAAGACTTCCAGGTACGATTCCCTCATTCCACCACCCCCCCCACCTCTCTCCACTGGCTCGATGTCAGACTGTGGCTGATTTTGAGCGATGCAGCTGCCACCAAATTGCAGAGCGTATGGATCGCTGAGCGAGTCCATCCGCTGCGAGCGACGTGAGATGTTGACACGGCCGACCAGCGATAATTCGGCGTCATAGCGTCTCAAGATTGGCCCGTGCGCTCGCGCTTTGGAGCGATGGGTCGCTGAAGGCGCATCCATCGGCTCGGGCCGTGATAAGGCCTGGCCATTGTGGCAGGGAGCTGCGAGACACGGGACATGCACGAGCTGATGCGCACGCGAAATTTATCGGTTGGCGTCGGCCGTGCTAATCTCCGTCGCTCGCCCAGCGATGAGATCAAGCATCAAAGCGAATACCAGTCGCTCACGGGCATTTGTGCCAACATCGCTCCAATCGCAGTATAAGCAATCTGACATCGGGCCATTTCCTACCAGCGAGGTCCTTTGTGACATCTAATCCTTTTGCTCCTCTGCGTCTCCCTCACAAGGCCAGACACCAGACACTTAGGCCCAAACTTTTGCCACAGGTTAAGTCGGCTCACACACCCCCCTACCCCCCTGAATTGGCCCCATTCCCCCTGGCTTACGCATTCTTACTTACGACTAGGTTCCCTCCACACCAAAAGGATTAGATGTCATACAACCCTACCATCGCGGCTACCGGTGTATGTCAAAAGCTCAAACGACGTGCCGCGCGCGACAAAGTTTCTAGCATATATCGTTTGGTAGTCAAGCCTCACCAGTTCTCTCAAACGCGCTCGCAGAATATGAATTTGTTCCATGACTATGGGTGCCATCCAGTTGGGGGTTGCTATAAGTTTCCTCAAAATCGGTACAATGAGAAGCGCTAAAAAGCATTGAAATCAACAAGATCGGTAATTTATACAGGGGGCGGGACAAAAAAGAGTCACTTCACCCATGGCGCACATCATCAAATTTTTCGTCGCACAGGATGCCGTTGTTGATGAATGTTTAACGGCAATATCCTTTGGTGTCCCCCCCCCAATAAGCAGTAACAGGCCCTCCTTCATTGCCCCCACGGTCTTCAGAACATAATGTCATCTATCGACACCGTCGAGCTCAAGGAGGGCTAACGTAATCACCTCAGCCTGAAGCCTGATGTCGTCGGTGTAAAAGGGTGTCATGTAATATTTTGATAAATTAGAATTCAGTTGGGCTCATTTGTTGTGGTTTCTTAACGCGTAATTAATTCCGTTTTGAATGGAGGGAAGTGATCTTTTTTGCCACCCTCTTGTAAAAGTAAAAAAAATCATCCAACGGTAGATTTTGACCTAAATGGTCGCAGACTCGCCTGCCCAGAAGCTATTCGGGATCTGGGTATCACATACACTGCCGCTTTCGATTACAGTTCATATATCCATTCTATTGTCCTGAAAGCCAAGAGAAGAGCGAATTTCATACTCAAAGCGTTTAAATCACGGGACCCCCTTCTCCTTTTCAAGTTGTTTACCATATACGTGAGGCCTCTGATGGAATACTGTCCTCAGCTTTGGTCCCCCTCCCATGTTTATTCGGTGCGAGAAATCGAAGATGTGCAAAGAGAGTTCACTCGAAGATGTTTCGTCAGGAGAGGCCTAATTAGAGTTTCATACCAAATGCGCCTGAAGAAATTGAATGCTCTGTCACTAGAATTGCGTAGAAAAGTTGCAGACCTTGTTTTTCTGTATAAAATGACCACGGGTGAAGTTGATCTGCAGCTAACAGATCTCTTCAGAATCTCCCCCTTTGTGGGTATCACAAGAGGCCATCCGTACAAGTTGCAGCTCGAAAATCCACACACTGAATCCTACAGGAATTCTTTCCTCGCGAGGGTTCAAGGTCCGTGGAACAACCTTAGTTCTGATATGCTTCGATTTAAACATTCGGCGTCTTTCTTGCTTCATTACAAGATGAGTTTACTGATTGAGGATACACCTTAATCATTGACAAAATGTATTAGGTTTTAACCAAGGTAGCCCCCTCCCACCCATAACGGAAAGCTAAGGACACCTACTCGGACATAGCTACGGTATTATCACCTTCCACTTCTTCAAGGATTCTGTGCATGGTATAAGGTTGGTGAATTCAATTCAGTTGTGCAGCTAATTTCTTTTTTCTTAAATTACCTTCAATTTTTGCCTTTTCTCCTAGTTCCAAATCTTCTGAGCCTCTTACTTGTCACCAATAGAAATTACAAATTTCAGCTCACTCTCATTACCCATTTCAGACCATTCTAGCCTATCTTCCAGTCAGGTTTTTTAGTGTGTTCTCAACAACATAGGAGCTCCGTTACGCCGGGAATGCTGAACGATATCTATCTTTTGTTTCTTTCATTTGAGCAAGGAAAAAAAGGACTTTCGCATTGTATCCGCAACAATTTTATTGTAACACTACCACATGATCATGACTGTACTCAATGGTATATTGCAGAACTCCATACAGCTCTACCGTTTGATCCCTGATCATCCACAGTGCCTTTTGTCACTTTTGAGCAATACGCTATGTGCCGGTTGTGCTCATATGGCCGTTTCCACAAACTTTGCTCGTCCAACGTCACCACCTTTGCGCACTGGTAGACAGCCTTCGTAAGCACCCCTGAGCCAGCTCCTGGGGTTCGTGTTTAGATCAAAGAGGTGCTTTGGCACCCGCCCCTGTCGTGCTGCGGCCTCGGTAGTCGTTTATTTCAGGGCTCGGTGGCTGTGGTTTCCATGAAATTGATGCCATTCGGTCTAATGTGAATCTATCTGTGCATACCAGATTCTTCTTCAAACTAACTGGCACTAACTGTTTGGAGTCGTATGGAGTTACCTACCACCAGAACTTTCACTCAGATAATTAATAAGTCAATCGGCTGTTTAATACCCAGTAATCACCTTGTATTATTCCTCTGCAGTGATTGGCCATTTAAGAAATAAATAAATAAATAAACTATGTTAGGATGCAATGCGCTGAATTGTTTTATCATATTAGAGGAACAATCGTTTTTTGAGGTGACCTGGTCTCTCTTGTGAACTGGTCATCTTATCACACGGCTAAAAAATTCGACAATATGTCCGTAATAATCAAAAAAAAACCTTGTGGTTGAATAGAGGCAGAAAAGAAGCTAACGAATGATATCAAAAACGTGTAGAATCATGGGGGGTCCCACGGAAAAACGGAGAATATACACATCCGTAAGGAGCAGCGATGCAGACTTTTTCCAACAAGGAAGCAGTGACTGCTCCAAGAGAGGCTCGTGACTAGTGAGTATAAGACACCGGTGACATCATGATAGTTTGTTTGGTAGGGGAGCTTGAGTCCTGGTCAACCGTTCTGTGAGTCATAGCCCAACGGGAGGTAGTATTCCTGGCGACCCCGAAGAGGAAGGGTTAATTCGCCAAGGCAACGTGCGCAATAAGTAGTGAGAGCATAACACTCGAGTGTTCTCCGACTATTTACCACTAACGGAGTACATGGCGCACCGTCAGTGCAGGAAGTCCTAATGAAGAACTGTCCATATTTACTGTTCACATTCACTAAATGATGCTCTCACCGAGAAAACCCTGCCCTTCAAAATTGTACGATTCAATTGTGCGATGGCCGTGAAGGCCAGCCAAAAGCATAAAGCATTTGCGTTGGTCTAATCCTTTCTGGGATGCGACACGTCATTCTATCTTCCATTCGTACATTCGCAGTGGCGTTTGAATGCGGATGTGGCCTATACAATGAATTGCGCGGAGACCAGCCGATGTACGAACCAGTGGTTTTTATCCTCCAGGCACGTCTGGTCAATTGAACAGACGCTCGGGGATGGCAAGGCTTGGTTGGCCCGGACGAACTTGCACACCTCAGGATTTGATCTCTGGTACGTCACGATCGCGTGGTAGAGCGTGCCCCTACTTGTCGCTTCATCACTTCCGCCTTGTTCCTACAAAAGAAATAGTTGGAAACTTTGGAAGAAGTCACTATTTGCTTGTCGGCTGACTTCCTGGAAAGTTTAGTGTACGATATGAAACATAGCGTGTTCTATTTTTTCATGATGAATCCACTAGTTTCAATAAAACTGAGGTTTCAAGAGAGCTGTGAGTGTTTGCGCTTGAAAACTCGTGTTTTTCAGACGAGTATGTAGCTAACGAAAGTTCTTGAAAAATGGTTTAACAGGAACGCTTTTTGAGCTTTTTGCTCAATTTTGGGAACGAGAATCAAGCATTCACTTGTTAGCACTAACTTTCTAGCATTTTTCAGGGGACCAGAATTGGCAAAAAGTATAATTTGGAAGCAGGTCGTAACAGTTCAAAGCTAAAAAACAAACCAGCGCTGCTGGCAACATGGCCATCGAATCCCCCAACCGTCCAATGTGGATATGTTTTTCGACTCCAACGATTTTGAGGAGACGTTCAAGGTACGTTAGAAAGCAATAACTTTCTAGTTCAATCTCCAGGGGACTATTCCAAAACGTTTGAACATGAAAGAATTATATTCAACAAACAAAGAACACCGTCGTGCACAAACAAGCCAAAGGGCGCGATTTTCGAGGGAGTGAACACTTTGCAAAAGTTTGAGTACTTTTAGGAAAAAACAAGCTAGATGTTCGGCCTAAGAACCTTCTTGCATTCCTCACACTTTCATTATTTGAAGAAAATTGGCAATACCTTTTTAGTGAAGCAGTGCTCTTTCTGTCTATTCTTAAATTCTCGACCCCATAACCACAGAATTCTTGGAGATACTGCAATAATGGGCAGTTTTCTGCTGGCAGCACTGTAAATTACGCAACTGCT
Source organism: Ostertagia ostertagi (assembly GCA_036418205.1). Lineage (NCBI taxonomy): Eukaryota > Metazoa > Nematoda > Chromadorea > Rhabditida > Trichostrongylidae > Ostertagia > Ostertagia ostertagi. The sequence goes on from MU868397.1 coordinate 46,191, forward strand.
TAGCGTTCTTGGTAAAATGTTGGGAGCTTGAACAGAATTAACTGAAATGTAGTCCCCCTCGGGTCCATCCGCGCTGGCTGAGGGTAAGGATTGTGGCGCGCCAATGCGAAACGCGATGCCTACCGCGCTCATCTGGTGTAAGGCTGGAAGTAATTCGAAGTACTACCTACCACAATTACCCAGTGTACAGTACCAAGTATAAGGTGTTTGGGGAGGGGGAGTATGAGGCTCCATAAAAGGAGGGGGTGTTAAATTTTCGAAATTGATCCGCCACTGACGTTTGACCCTGCAACTGAGTTAGGAGCTAGTTTAAACCATTTCCTATGTGATCTGAAAACATGATAAATTCCAAAAATAAATTCCGTGTTAAAACAAATACGGCACTACTGTTATGGGACACCCCTGGCCACAGGCTGTCCTATCGCACTCTGAACTGAGAATGGGTCAAGGTGTGCATTGGAGGATGAAGTTGGAAAAAGGTGGTTGGCTACAGATGGGGGTGCATCGAGGCATGGAAGTGCCGCTCGGAATAAGGTGGTCTCACCAGCTTCCTGAACAAGGTAACTGTGGAAAGGAGAAGATGCCGATGAGAGGACAAAGTACCATCGTCAACAATCTTCAAACAGGAGGGCGACCAATGACCGACGCTTAAACTACCGCGGGATCAAGTTGACTGCGCATACCATGATGTTGTAATGTAAGGGCCTGGTCGATAAGAGCTGCGTGTAGCTGGTTCCGGTCTCCCAGGAAACAGTCGGCGTTCACCGCCTGTTTAGATCCACAACGGATGCCCCCCTCAATCGTCAGGCAATGATGGAAAGATATAGAGAAAAGCCAACCCTGCTACCTCCTGTTCTCGACCGTGGAGAAAACTTCGCGGTCTATCCGCGCGTCGCTATGGAGGGCGCTCTGGGAACGGAACGGTGCCAGAACACCTGATCCGCTGGTGAGGGACATGTGTAGAAGAGCGCCAACTGCAGGCATACGCACCCTCCCGGCCTGACAAAGGAGATAAAGATCACGGTTGGGGTCATCAAGGTCAGCTCTCGCGCCAGCTTTCCTGTTTCCTAACGCTCACTCATGGTTGAAAGGGCCTCATGGAAGGCCACTGAAAAGACCATCCTCTCTCTGACGACTGCTCTGATGCGATAGCAAGCGAAGGACTTTAAGCCGTAGGTGCAGAAATGGCAGAACGGTCCCTGGCAGAAGGTGGGCTCCGGCTGAATGTCAGCAGTCAATATTCCTGAGCCCCGAAGAGAGCTGCAGAGCCGATCGTGGACGGCCATCGGCTGAAGACTTAATCGAAAGAGTGGAGGACTTTCCGCTAACCCTGGGAGCAAATCTGGCAGCCGACGGTGGCGTTAGGATAGCGCGGTGAAGGCTCGAGTCAATGCTGCATGGATCAAATGGAGGGAAGTCCATGGGAATACTCTTGTGATCGAAGGGGCCCTCCAACTCAAAGGAAGGTTGTCGAACAGTAGGCAGCCTACGGATGCATATAGGCAGCGATGCTGGCCGTGAACCGGAAACCACGACAGGCAACTTCATCCGCTGAAATAAGGATGCTGAAGGGTGTGCCTGCGGGTGGACACGGCTGACGGGTCAGAGAACGAGGATTCAGGGCGGTCATGACAGGACTGCTCCCGCTGAAGACGCGAGAGCAGGCCTCCGATTTTATGGGCACGTGCTGCGGAGGCCAGAGGATATGTCGATAAGGAAAGCGATGGGCTTTTCGAAGTGCAAGGGCAGCGACTGCGAGAAGCCGCAAAGAAGAGGTGGAGATGACGTGATCGGAGAAGATCTACGTGAAAGTCATGTCACAGCACGAGCGATGCTTCGCAGCAGAATTAAAGTGCGATTACTGACAAAGACAGGGACCTTGCGACTGCGCGGGACTAACTGGGGAGAAGAAGAAAACTTATGGGACAATTAATAAAAGAGACCTATTGAACCCAGTCATGATACGTAGACTAACAGATTCGATCTTAATGCAAGTGCTTTCCACTGTGATCTACCGACTACAATTGAAACACGTCTTGTCGATCATGAAGACGGAAACGACTGAAGTCTAACTGCAAACAGTTTCCCCTTCGAGCGGAAAGTTCTCTGATGTACTTACTTGGAAAGCTTTCTACAGAGTAGACCACCTAGTGAGAAGTAGTAAGAATTGCGCGATTTGCGCCGACCATGATTACTCAACTTAACTCGGCCAATATTGCATATTCATTATCACGCCACGGCACTCATAAGCACTTCAACCGCCCGAGCTTGAACTTTGGGTACTTCATCATGGGTTTACGTCTTTATAAAGCTCGTGACGCGAAATCAGAATAAGCTTTGTACAGCCGATGTATCGGACTTCTAGGTTTTCCAAAATTCGAAGGAAAAACCCGTTCGAAGAAACACCTAACCAAAAAAATCTTTTTGCTGGATCTACTGTCTTCGGGGTCCTTATTCTTATCCTGTGCAGTGATTGCTCCTTTGCGAAAGAAAAACCTACTAATTAATCGCGTCGATGCAGAATCAAGTCAGTTCTGCTAATTTAGTTAGGCCTCCCTAGAAGCGTTACGCCTGATTGCATGTTGCCAGCGGCTCGAGCGTCACTTGCATTCGGACCACCACATCTGTTTGAATGTTCTTTCCAGAACAGCTGACAGAGTTGATATTGAGACTAAAGTTGAAGGCGTCATCAGCCCAAGGAAGCCAGTACCGGAAGTATTACCAAGGGATTTCGGGGAAAGAACGTGAAGCATACGCCATTTGCGAATGATTTTGAGTGAACATCAGATTTACCCTGCTACGCCGACAAGTGATGACATTGAGTAGCCTTGAGAAGGTATCAAATTTGGCAGGGACTTCCACCCTCGTCATGCTCCGAATTCGTCTTTCGCTGATTGTGTCGTTTGACCACCTTCGAACGGCAGGGTTTCCGATTAGAAGGCACCCATATCAAAGGTAGATGCGGTCAGTGGGTGCGGCATAAAGAAAAAAGCTTTACGGAGATACGGTTTAAGAAAACGGAGGTAATTGGGACGCCTTCCTCCGTCGCTCATTTCCGATTAAGATGTGACTTTCAACGATGCGCCCCTCTCACCGTAACCTCTCTGCCAAATCGGCTAGAGACGTACGCGAGCGAACTAGCCAGTTAAGCAAAGGTCGAATTAGTTGACCAAACCAACGCCTTTCGGCAGCCTCGTACTTGGTTTACGCACTCCGTAGAGATGTTTCCGCGTACACTAAAACCGAAACGGCGCCGTTGATAAGGCCCAGGGCAATGTTCGTATGCGCTATCGCCGGCCTGGCCCCGCTACGACCGCAACTGGATGTGGTGCGATGCTGGCAAAACGTGTGAAAGTCAGCTGGGTTGATTTGCCCGTATCAGCGATGGAAGACTGACATATCCAGAAACTTGTTTGTACGTGTCCTGCTTTCCGCAAGGCCACCCTAACTTCAGTGCTAGTGGGGGAGAGGGTTTTGCTAACGGCCTGTCGACGGCTTTTCTTCACTTTTTTCTCCACTGTCGTGTCACTTCGCATCTCTATAGTCCAAGTTTCAATCGCATAATACCCCCTTATTGAGCCCGCCTTTTGCCTTTGATGGAATTGCGCGCCTTAGCGCCGCGTGGAGTGCCAATAATCTAAGATCGACGAGCATATCCTTCTCAGCGACTGCGTGGTCTGGCACACCCTAAGCGGTCCGCCTAATCTCCCACCACGGTATAGTTCCGCTTCTTCACCTTCGATCCGCTGCTTCCTTTCAGCTTGCTCGTTTGATAACACCTTCGATTAACAAACCTGGTGACGACGGCTAGGTAGCACCAACACGCGATAAGATGGTGGTAACTGTACCATTGCCATTATTCTTTCAATGCGTGTTTTATCTGAAGAAGGTATGGATGATCAGCACTTTACAATGATGAAAAATTGTGTAGCGTTTATTGATTGGTCAGAACCTTTGCATTCGCGATGGCGTTGCATATCCATACTTTCCACCAAAGCGTAAAGTAGTACCCAGTACTGAAGCCCAGCTTACAGATTTGTCAGTTTTCCATCTTCCTCGTTTCCTCGATTGCCCCTTGCCGCCAGTAAAATCGATGACAGAGCTTGAACTCAATAGGAATCAACGTTGAAAAAGATGCAACAATTTGAACACTTGCGTATAATCACACGTGGAATAAGTCTTCAAGTGATATTCCACTGGTTCTCACTCACAGGATTCCACTATAACAACGAAGCCGAAGAAGAAATGAAATTATTAGTAGAGGGATAGGCGATCCTTAAGGTTGCGGACGCAAGCGCAGCATTTCGCTCGACCGGATACGCCACCGCCCGATCTAACATGGCCGTTCCGGTTGGCGCAGTTGCCCGTACGGCCCCGACTATCTTAATCACCGCAGATTTATACTTGGCGCAGTGGGCAAGATGGTGTCAATTTTCGGTTTGGACCTCTCCATAATTTCTTCCTTCATCCTTGCTCGCAGTACTGACCCCCTAACCTTGTTTTCAAATGAATCTACCTTTTCATCGTAACTACTGCCTTTAAAAAGGTCTGTATTTTAAGCATGTCATGGGTCTCATGATCCTCTGCAGAACTGTCGCCACACGTTGCGTACTCGAGGAGCAGTCAGAGCATGAGTAAAGGAAGATTTTGGAGACATCACAACAATGTGTCTGGATGAGCTCTATGCAACCCACCTTTTGGTTCTCTTCTATGGTCTTTATCGCTACTATATATTCTGAGTGATTTTGGGCAGCTGTGTAGTTCCACCTTTTTCCCTCAATACCTTCTAAGGCAGCACACGATAACGATGGCGTATTTGCGATATTCAAAAATTTTTCTTATCTCTACATTTCCTAAAAAGGTCTCCATCATCGGTAATGCTTTGCAGTTGCTTGCTTTTTTTTTTGAAATAATGCTAACTTTTTTTCTCAAGGACGGATCCCCCTCACATGAATGTCGTGCCCACCACGAATTGTTAGTTGTATTTACCCAAACAAGTTGTCGATACCTCTCAGAAATGTGAACGCCTCAATTCTCCTGTGGGTTCTGCAAAATGTCACGTCCCTCGGATGATGCTGTGGGTACCAAGAATCCCAATGGATAAGTGAAAAGCTTTCGCACTAATAAATTGTAATTTGCGACTTTTTACCGTAAATGATATGAGTCGCATGCACCGTTTTTGCATCTTAAAGCCTCTATAATTCGATAATTCGAACAGTTCTGATTAACTTTCAGATCGCAGTCGGCTCCCAGATTTTTGCACTGCCACGGTTTGCGCAAATTGTCCCCAGAGCTTATTCGTACTTCCGCCAGGGAATGGTCCCCTATCTTGGGGAACACAAAAAGTTTGTGTCATAGGACCAGTGATATTGTGTTTCTCACTTTCGCAAGACAGAACAGCTGCGACTACCTCCCTGTTAAGCATCTTCCCTGAGGGTCTGTGTGACGGACCGACCCTTTCTTGTTCCCCCAAGGATTGGAGATCATTGAAGGGAGACATCCCCTGGGGGAGGGATTTGGGATACGCCCGACACGCATACCATTTCCTTCGG
>MU868397.1:51842-64349 GCA_036418205.1 Ostertagia ostertagi
TCGGTCAATGGTCAGTCCGATGCCTGCTGTTTCCATCGAGTCTCCATTCTGCTACAGCCCCTTTCGTTCAGGTATCGACTCATGGAGCGTAGGCTGCGTCCAGGTGTTTGCTATAGTTTCCTGCTAATAGCGTCAGGATGCACTTCCTATTCGTTGCGCAAGGGGTCCTCATCCAAAGTGACTGGAGGTCCTGAGCAGGGTCAACCGTCACGTTCGAACATTTTCGGGATTTTTGCGACCCCCTAGCTCTCGAGGGGGTCCAGTTGCGACCCCCTGTTTTTGTTAATAAGAGTGCTAGACATGAATCCGTTGCGCCAGAAAGCGTCTGCGCGTCGTCGCGTCGGCCTTGGAGCGCGGCAGGTATCACCCGGGCGCTGGAAGAACGGGACGCGGCGAAGAAAAAATTTTAGAGGGGAATAACTTTCTTGGGACGTATTTTTTTGACTTGTTGAGGTAGATTTTGATTGTGCCTGAGGTGCGCTTCCAGAAAACTACAAGGATTGCCTAACTCTCCGGAAAGTACTTCTGTTAGAAGTGGAAAACCCAAAATTCTAAGAAGGCGCACCTTCAACTTTGAAGGCCCATAAAATCTTTCGTATGCGACATTTTTGGAAATCTGTAAAAAGTTTCAGAAACTTCAAATATTTCTCTAACAAAACAGTATAAAAAGTTTAGTGATTGTCCCCTTTTTTCAAAAAATTGTCCCGTTCGAACATTTTTCGTGCAAAAGCGAGTTTTTGGGCTTTCAGCGACCATAACTCACTTCATTTTCATTTCTGTGATGCACTTTTTTCATGGGGTGAAAGTACAGGATTTGCTCTTTCTGAACGCTCCAAACCGTTTTTCAAAATCCATTTTCCGAGAAAATCACACGTTCGAACATTTTGTTCCCATAGGTTTTTGAGCAGCACATGCGAGTTTTTGAGCTTTCAGCAATAATAACTTCCTTCAAAGAACTTGTTGGGGAGGGGCGAAGACATTTTTGAAGACTACGAGATTTCTGCTTTCTTATGTGTTTTACCGTTGTCTGGAAGAATCGTCCTCAGAAAATCAGGTCCCGTCGAAGAAATTGCGACCCCCTTCCGACCAAAATGCGACCCCTTCGTTCGAACAGTTCGAACGGACAGTTGACCCTGCCTCGATGTGGTCGAACTTTGCAACTCTTATCTTCGATCTTCGATTATCTGCAACCAATGCTATTGAGCATAGCTCAGCTGCACGCATAAGTGACAAAGACTGGGGCAAACGTAGCGCTGACCTTCCTACCGCGCTCTTGCAAGGTTATTCTTGAAATTGTCGTAAGGCATAGTGGTTGAGTTTGGTCCTTGATCTCCTTGATTCCACCTAAATTATCCCGTTGCGCATTTGAGCTTCTGAAACATCCTGGCTGAAGGTCCTGATGTGTTCTTCAACATATCAACTTATTTCGATATGAAGTTAATTTGACATATTGAAAATTGAATTTGAACCAAAATCGGCCAGAAATTATGGGTCAACCCAATATTTTCATTTTCAATTCGTTCTCCTATTCAACACGAATGTGCTGATCCAGTGGGAAAGGCTCGTCCCCTGAACATCAAAATTTTATTTTATCTGATCCAACAGAAACGATACACCCAAAAAAGCATTCGGCCAGATACTTCTGAGCGCTACTGTATACCGGTTACGTGTAGAAGGCCGACTTCTAACTTTGTCAGTAAAACCACTTGAACCTTTTAAGAAGACTGTGAGCTTTCAGAGATGGCGGAAGAAGGTTTTGGGCTAGATATGTAGCCTGTGTGGAGATACAGTAGTGCAGTGGTAAGGTTTTCGATCTGTGAATAGTTGACATTTTGTGATCTTTCTTACCCCTATAAGGCTTTGATGAATTTGCTGGGAAAAGTTGTGGCGTCAATTCAGCTCACTAGTAGATGCTCTTCGTAACACCCACATACCCCATGGGCAAAATTTCAGAGAAAATTGAGTGTTTGGTACTCGTCTCTTATTGTCCGTGAACACTCGGCCGAGAGCGGCACATCGGCTTCCATTTGTGAGAGAAATTCGAAATTCGCTCTTTGGTTGAATTAGTCGGGAAGTTTCTGTGGAGTGCCGTTCTCTTTGCGATGTAAGCGTAGCAGTTTGTTGCCCAGTTTACTCGTTCATTATTATGACTAATCACCTTTCCAGTGCGGAGAGTTCAAAAAAACTGGCTTCCACGGCGTGGGCTTACGCTTACTGATAACAAAGAGTTCTTTACACCTCGTCAGTGACTGATGTGTGCTTGAGTATCTCAATATCTGAGCGCCGTCGCCGCACACCAAATCCATGGATTTTGAGTGTAAATACGCAATACTTAGATGCGATGAAGTGTTTCAATAATGTTCGATCTGTCTAACTTATCGGGAGTTACAGTAATGAAAGTTTGACCAAAATGACGTGTTAAGGCCATGAAAAAGCAAATTTTACTTACTTTTTCTTCAGTGGTTCCAAGATTTGGACGTGGTTCTTTTAGTAGAAACACATATCCTTCCATACGAATAGGTTTGTATTCGCTTCTTTTATTCCTTTTTATCACATGTATACGTTATTGAAAAGAAAACGAGGAATGAACTGAACAGACATATCCGTAAGGTCTGGAAAACTCTGCCAAACTAAAGAATATTTGGCTTCTGTGAGCCATGTGGTTTTTAAGTATGCTAATGTATGACCTATAGAATGAGTACAAAGACCTTAGGAATAAGTCGCGCAAGCGCAAGAAAAAGGGATGACTTGGGTGGACGCGTTACCGCGTCACAATTCTTTTTTTTTTTTATTTTCCCACGAAGGTGTGCGCAGAGTGAGACGCCTTACGCGTCACGAGGGTTGTCCGTCAACGTGTCGAAAGGTCGAGGCAGTCGCGGACCGGCGCAATGTCTCCAAAAAGGTCCAGTAATAACTTCTGATCTGGGCACACAAACGTCGATTTAGGCTCTATACAAGAGGGGTGGGCACGCCCAGCTTTTCCCGCTTGCAAGTGACTGTCCTCACCCCCTGTAGACAGTTATAGGGAGCCTGGTTGCCAGTCCAACTAACACACATTTCTGTTCAAAAAATGCGGTGTGCCCACCCTTCTTGTATAGCACCTCGATTTATGATCGGTTGTCAAATTTGTCTTATCGCCTTTGCCACGATGTCGTTCCGTTTTGGCAAGGTTTTTTTTTCGAGATTGCTCTTGCCTTTGCCCCTTGCTCGAGTGTTTGTGTGTTTGGGCTTTGCTTCGTTGAGCGAAGGTTCATGTCGCTAGAAAAGCAATGGAGGTAGAAAAGCCGGCACCGGTTGGTCTAGATTTCGGACGTGTTTTCGTGCACATGGTAACACTATGTATAAGAAAAATTGAAGTGCCTAAAAGTTCAAGAAATTATACCCGATTAATGGTACTGCACAGGAGTGATTTCGTCGGTTTCGTCGTGGCTGCGCAGCGAATATCAACGGATAACGCGATAGGGTTTAACGCAAGTCATGTTCAGATGTTTCAATCGGAGGGAACGATGAAGGTCCATACAGAGGAGATGTGAGATGTTGAAAGAGAGAAGCAGAGGTTTTTTGGGTGGAGTTGTTGGCGAGTTGGAAGCAGGGTCAGTCCTATCGTTGCTACATTTTAAAAAAGTTTTTACGACCCCCCTCCTTCAGGAAAAGTTTCCTACGACCCCCCTTTCCGACCAATTTTTACCCCAAAAAATTACCGTCGAGCGAGGGGGGGAGGTATATACTTCCCTTAAAACCGCAAAAATTCCCTACATTTCCTTGCAATTCACCTATTGTTTTAACCCATTATTTTCAACCTGCATCCAGTTTTCTAGGAACGCACGCTGAAACGGCCAAAATTTCCCACGCGCTCTCGATCGCTTCATTACATGCCACTATCTTACAACGCTAAGCAAGTACGCCACAAAACTCCCCAAAATACGACCCCCCCCCTACAACTCACCAAAAACGACCCCCCGTAGCTTACTGTAGCAACATATTTTTTTATTTTATTTTTTATTTTATTTTCTAAATGGCCAATCACTGCAGAGAATAATACAAGGTGATTACTGGGTATTTAACAGCCGATTGACTTATTAATTATCTGAGTTGAAAGTTCTGGTGGTAGGTAACTCCATACGACTCCAAACAGTTAGTGCCAGTTAGTTTTGAGAAGCAATCTGTTATGCACAGATAGATTCACATAGACCGAATGGCATCAATTTCATGGAAACCACCAGCCACCGAGCCCTGAAAATAACCGACTACCGAGGCCGCAGCACGACAGGGGCGGGTGCCAAAGCACCTCTTTGATCTAAACACGAACCCCAGGAGCTGGCTCAGGGGGGCTTACGAAGGCTGTCTACCAGTGCGCAAAGGGTTGCGTTAATGACGTTGACGAGCAAGCGACGTTATATTGTGCAACACCCGCCGTCCAATATGATGCACAACCGCTCATACGCACGTAAATTGCCCTCAAAAGTTGGAACAAAATTTCTATCGTGGAATGATCAAGTCGGATCTAAACTAGGTAGAGCTGTATTGAAGCTTGCTGGCAATGTTTATTACTCGCTTGAGTACAGTCATGATCATGTGATAGTGTTACAATAAAATTGTTGCGGATACAATGCGAAAGTCCTTTTTTTTCCTTGCTCAAATGAAAGAAACAAAAGATAGATATCGTTCAGCATTCCCGGCGTAACGGAGCTCCTATGTTGTTGAGAACACATTAAAAACCTGACTGGAAGATAGGCTAGAATGGTCTGAAACGGGTAATGAGAGTGAGCTGAAATTTGTATTAGGTGACAAGTAAAGAGCTCAGAGATTTGGAACTAGGAGAAAAGGCAAAAATTGAAGGTAATTTAAAAAAAAAAGAAATTAGCTGCACAACTGAATTGAATTCACCAACCTTATACCATGCACAGAATCCTTGAAGAAGTGGAAGGTGATAATACCGTAGCTATGTCCGAGTAGGTGTCCTTAGCTTTCCGTTATGGGTGGGAGGGGGCTACCTTGGTTAAAACCTAATACATTTGTCAATGATTAAGGTGTATCCTCACTCAGTAAACTCATCTTGTAATGAAGCAAGAAAGACGCCGAATGTTTAAATCGAAGCATATCAGAACTAAGGTTGTTCCACGGACCTTGAACCCTCGCGAGGAAAGAATTCCTGTAGGATTCAGTGTGTGGATTTTCGAGCTGCAACTTGTACGGATGGCCTCTTGTGATACCCACAAAGGGGGAGATTCTGAAGAGATCTGTTAGCTGCAGATCAACTTCACCCGTGGTCATTTTATACAGAAAAACAAGGTCTGCAACTTTTCTACGCAATTCTAGTGACTGAGCATTCAATTTCTTCAGGCGCATTTGGTATGAAACTCTAATTAGGCCTCTCCTGACGAAACATCTTCGAGTGAACTCTCTTTGCACATCTTCGATTTCTCGCACCAAATAAACATGGGAGGGGGACCAAAGCTGAGGACAGTATTCCATCAGAGGTCTCACGCGTATATGGTAAACAACTTGAAAAAGAGAGAAGGGGGTCCCGTGATTTAAACGCTTTGAGTATGAAATTCGCTCTTCTCTTGGCTTTCAGGACAATAGAATGGATATATGAACTGTAATCGAAAGCGGCAGTGTATGTGATACCCAGATCCCGAATAGCTTCTGGGCAGGCGAGTCTGCGACCATTTAGGTCAAAATCTACCGTTGGATGTCTCTTTTCCTTCCATCCTCTCCCCCCCCCGCTCCGGCACTCCCTTCAATGGCGCCGGGCGCGTCGCGTTGTTGTCTGTTGCAGAGAGACGGTAGATTTTGACCTAAATGGTCGCAGACTCGCCTGCCCAGAAGCTATTCGGGATCTGGGTATCACATACACTGCCGCTTTCGATTACAGTTCATATATCCATTCTATTGTCCTGAAAGCCAAGAGAAGAGCGAATTTCATACTCAAAGCGTTTAAATCACGGGACCCCCTTCTCCTTTTCAAGTTGTTTACCATATACGTGAGACCTCTGATGGAATACTGTCCTCAGCTTTGGTCCCCCTCCCATGTTTATTTGGTGCGAGAAATCGAAGATGTGCAAAGAGAGTTCACTCGAAGATGTTTCGTCAGGAGAGGCCTAATTAGAGTTTCATACCAAATGCGCCTGAAGAAATTGAATGCTCAGTCACTAGAATTGCGTAGAAAAGTTGCAGACCTTGTTTTTCTGTATAAAATGACCACGGGTGAAGTTGATCTGCAGCTAACAGATCTCTTCAGAATCTCCCCCTTTGTGGGTATCACAAGAGGCCATCCGTACAAGTTGCAGCTCGAAAATCCACACACTGAATCCTACAGGAATTCTTTCCTCGCGAGGGTTCAAGGTCCGTGGAACAACCTTAGTTCTGATATGCTTCGATTTAAACATTCGGCGTCTTTCTTGCTTCATTACAAGATGAGTTTACTGAGTGAGGATACACCTTAATCATTGACAAAATGTATTAGGTTTTAACCAAGGTAGCCCCCTCCCACCCATAACGGAAAGCTAAGGACACCTACTCGGACATAGCTACGGTATTATCACCTTCCACTTCTTCAAGGATTCTGTGCATGGTATAAGGTTGGTGAATTCAATTCAGTTGTGCAGCTAATTTCTTTTTTTTAATTACCTTCAATTTTTGCCTTTTCTCCTAGTTCCAAATCTTCTGAGCCTCTTACTTGTCACCAATACAAATTTCAGCTCACTCTCATTACCCGTTTCAGACCATTCTAGCCTATCTTCCAGTCAGGTTTTTAGTGTGTTCTCAACAACATAGGAGCTCCGTTACGCCGGGAATGCTGAACGATATCTATCTTTTGTTTCTTTCATTTGAGCAAGGAAAAAAAAGGACTTTCGCATTGTATCCGCAACAATTTTATTGTAACACTATCACATGATCATGACTGTACTCAATGGTATATTGCAGAACTCCATACAGCTCTACCGGTTTGATCCCCTGATCATCCACAGTGCCTTTTGTCACTTTTGAGCAATACGCTATGTGCCGGTTGTGCTCATATGGACCGTTTTCAACAAACTCTTGCTCCGTCCAACGTCAACCACCTTTGCGCACTGGTAGACAGCCTTCGTAAGCACCCCTGAGCCAGCTCCTGGGGTTCGTGTTTAGATCAAAGAGGTGCTTTGGCACCCGCCCCTGTCGTGCTGCGGCCTCGGTAGTCGGTTATTTTCAGGGCTCGGTGGCTGGTGGTTTCCATGAAATTGATGCCATTCGGTCTATGTGAATCTATCTGTGCATAACAGATTGCTTCTCAAAACTAACTGGCACTAACTGTTTGGAGTCGTATGGAGTTACCTACCACCAGAACTTTCAACTCAGATAATTAATAAGTCAATCGGCTGTTAAATACCCAGTAATCACCTTGTATTATTCTCTGCAGTGATTGGCCATTTAGAAAATAAAATAAAAATAAATAAAAAGTTGTATCAGTAGCCAATCAACCCTTCGGGTCGTATGTTGCTGTGAGTTTGTAGGGGGGGGGTCGTATTTTGATGAGTTTGTAGGGGGGGTCGTACTTGCTTCGGTTGTAAGAAGTTGCATGTGATGAGTGGGGAGCGGCGCGGGAGAAAATTTGCCGTTTCAGCGCGCGTATATACCCCCCTAGAAAATGGAGCAGTTGAAATATGGGTAAAATATAGGGAAATTGTAGGGAAATGTAGGGAATTTTTGCGGTTTTAAGGGAAGTATATACCCCCCCCCCGCTCGACGGTAATTTTTTGGGGTAAAAATTGTTTTGAAAGGGGGTCGTATGAAACATTTCATGAGGGAGGGGGGTCGTAAAAACTTTTTGAAAAGTAGCAACGATAGGACCGACCCTGCTTCCAACTCGCCAACAACTCCACCCAAAAAACCTCTGCTTCTCTCTTTCAACATCTCACATCTCCTCTGTATGGACCTTCATCGTTCCCTCCGATTGAAACATCTGAACATGACTTGCGTTAAACCCTATCGCGTTATCCGTTGATATTCGCTGCGCAGCCACGACGAAACCGACGAAATCACTCCTGTGCAGTACCATTAATCGGGTATAATTTCTTGAACTTTTTAAGGCACTTCAATTTTTCTTATACATAGTGTTACCATGTGCACGAAAACACGTCCGAAATCTAGACCAACCGGTGCCGGCTTTTCTACCTCCATTGCTTTTCTAGCGACATGAACCTTCGCTCAACGAAGCAAAGCCCAAACACACAAACACTCGAGCAAGGGGCAAAGGCAAGAGCAATCTCGAAAAAAAAAACCTTGCCAAAACGGAACGACATCGTGGCAAAGGCGATAAGACAAATTTGACAACCGATCATAAATCGAGGTGCTATACAAGAAGGGTGGGCACACCGCATTTTTTGAACAGAAATGTATGTTAGTTGGGACTGCAACCAGCTACTATACTGTCACAGGTGGGGGTGAGGACAGTCACTTGGCAAGCGGGAAAAGCTGGGCGTGCCCACCCCTCTTGTATAGAGCCTAAATCGACGTTTGTGTGCCCAGATCAGAAGTTATTACTGGACCTTTTTGGAGACATTGCGCCGGTCCGCGACTGCCTCGACCTTTCGACACGTTGACGACAGCGTGACGCGGTAACGCGTCCCACTTTGCGCACCTCGTGGGACATTGTGACGCGGTAACGCGTCCCACCCAAGTCATCCCTTTTTCTTGCGCTTGCGCGACTTATTCCTAAGGTCTTTGTACTCATTCTATAGGCCATACATTAGCATACTTAAAAACCACATGGCTCACAGAAAGGCCAAATATTCTTTAGTTTGGCAGAGGTTTTCCAGACCTTACGGATATGTCTGTTCAGTTCATTCCTCGTTTTCTTTTCATAACGTAACATGTTGATAAAAAGGAATAATAGAAGCGAATACAAACCTATTCGTATGGGAAGATATGTGTTTTTACTGAAACAACCACGTCCAAATTTTGGAACCACTAAAGGGAAAGTAAGTAAAATTTGCCTTTTCATGGCCTTAACACGTCATTTCGGTCAAACTTCCATTACTGTAACTCCCGATAAGTTAGACAGATCGAACATTATTGAAAACACTTCATCGCATCTAAGTATTGCGTATTTACAGCTCAAAATCCATGGATTTGGTGTGCGGCGACGGCGCTCAGATATTGAGATACTCAAGCACATCAGTCACTGACGAGGTGTAAAGAACTCTTTGTTATCAGTAAGCGAGCCCACGCCGTGGAAGCCAGTTTTTTTGAACTCTCCGCACTGGAAAGGTGATTAGTCATAATAATGAACGAGTAAACTGGGCAACAAACTGCTACGCTTACATCGCAAAGAGAACGGCACTCCACAGAAACTTCCCGACTAATTCAACCAAAGAGCGAATTTCGAATTTTCTCTCACAAATGGAAGCCGATGTGCCGCTCTCGGCCGAGTGTTCACGGACAATAAGAGACGAGTACCAAACACTCAATTTTCTCTGAAATTTTGCCCATGGGGGATGAATTGACGCCACAACTTTTCCCAGCAAATTCATCAAAGCCTTATAGGGGTAAGAAAGATCACAAAATGTCAACTATTCACAGATCGAAAACCTTACCACTGCACTACTGTATCTCCACACAGGCTACATATCTAGCCCAAAACCTTCTTCCGCCATCTCTGAAAGCTCACAGTCTTCTTAAAAGGTTCAAGTGGTTTTACTGACAAAGTTAGAAGTCGGCCTTCTACACGTAACCGGTATACAGTAGCGCTCAGAAGTATCTGGCCGAATGCTTTTTTGGGTGTATCGTTTCTGTTGGATCAGATAAAATAAAATTTTGATGTTCAGGGGACGAGCCTTTCGCTGGATCAGCACATTCGTGTTGAATAGGAGAACGATTGAAGAATGAAAAATGTATATTGGGGTTGTTGACCCATGATTTCTGGCCGATTTTGGTTCAAATTCAATTTTTCAATATGTCAAATTAACTTCATATCGAAATAAGCTGACATGTTGAAGAACACATCAGGACCTTCAGCCAGGATGTTTCAGAAGCTCAAATGCGCAACGGGATAATTAAGTAGGAATCAAAAGAGATCAACGACCAAACCCAACCATTATGCCTTACGACAATTAAGAAGAACCTTGCAAGGAGCGCGGTAGGCAAGATCAGCGCTACGTTTGCCCTAGTCTTTGCTACTGTTCGAGCACTGAGCTATTGGCTCAATAGCATTGGTTGCAGATAATCGAAGATCGAAGATAAGAGTTGCAAAGTTCGACCACATCGAGGCAGGGTCAACCGTCCGTTCGAACTGTTCGAACGAAGGGGTCGCATTTTGGTCGGAAGGGGGTCGCAATTTCGAGGACTGCCAGCCACAGGCGCGTGCGTGGCGTATCCGAGGGCAAGAATTGTTTGTGCAGACCGCATTAGATTCGATTAATTATGCACAGAGAGACAGTTTTAGGCAAATTACGGTGTTTTCCTTGAGGAATAAAGAACAGTTGAATGCATCCCTATGAAAGGTTTGACTTCTCGGGGCTGAAATTAAAGTTCTTCGGGACCTAATTTTCTGAGGACGATTCTTCCAGACAACGGTAAAACACATAAGAAGCAGAAATCTCGTAGTCTTCAAAAATGTCTTCGCCCCTCCCCAACAAGTTCTTTGAAGGAAGTTATTATTGCTGAAAGCTCAAAAACTCGCATGTGCTGCTCAAAAACCTATGGGAACAAAATGTTCGAACGTGTGATTTTCTCGGAAAATGGATTTTGAAAAACGGTTTGGTGCTTGTTAGAAAGAGCAAATCCTGTACTTTCACCCCATGAAAAAAGTGCATCACAGAAATGAAAATGAAGTGAGTTATGGTCGCTGAAAGCCCAAAAACTCGCTTTTGCACGAAAAATGTTCGAACGGGACAATTTTTTGAAAAAGGGGACAATCACTAAATTTTTATACTGTTTTGTTAGAGAAATATTTGAAGTTTCTGAAACTTTTTACAGATTTCCAAAATGTCGCATACGAAAGATTTTATGGGCCTTCAAAGTTGAAGGTGCGCCTTCTTAGAATTTTGGGTTTTCCACTTCTAACAGAAGTACTTTCCGGAGAGTTAGGCAATCCTTGTAGTTTTCTGGAAGCGCACCTCAGGCACAATCAAAATCTACCTCAACAAGTCAAAAAAATACGTCCCAAGAAAGTTATTCCCCTCTAAAATTTTTTCTTCGCCGCGTCCCGTTCTTCCAGCGCCCGGGTGATACCTGCCGCGCTCCAAGGCCGACGCCACACGCGGATAATGCTCCTAGCAGAAACCAGCGGGCCGGTTTACGGGCCGCAGCAGTGTCGGCAGCATATGCTGCCGACACGCCCACTAGTCTCTGACTGGCTGGCTCGTGTCTGCACGCAGTAACCTTTGTGGTGGTAGCCAATCACGGACGAGTGGGCGTGTCGGCAGCATATGCTGCCGACACTGCTGCGGCCCGTAACTCGGTGGTTTCTGCTGGAGCATTATCTGAGACGCGCAGACGCTTTCTGGCGCAACGGATTCATGTCTAGCACTCTTATTAACAAAAACAGGGGGTCGCAACTGGACCCCCTCGAGAGCTAGGGGGTCGCAAAAATCCCGAAAATGTTCGAACGTGACGGTTGACCCTGCTCGAGGACCCCGTCAACTTTTGATGAGAGCTCTTGCGCAACGAATAGGAAGTGCATCCTGACGCTATTAGCAGGAAACTATAGCAAACACCTGAACGCAGCCTACGCTCCATGAGTCGATACCTGAACGAAAGGGGCTGTAGCAGAATGGAGACTCGATGGAAACAGCAGGCATCGACTGACCATGACCGAGAGGCACGCCTGACCAGCTGCAGAAGTTCCAGTCTTCAGCCATATAGACAGACGTTCCCTAGCAGATGAGCCATGAGTCCACCTCGATAACACCACGCAGCACGCCTTGCGGCTACCTCACACCTGGACTCACCATCTCGACAAATCATGAACGCTCTCGATCGGAGGATATACCCCTGGTTGTCTGGATTTGGGGTATCCCTGTTTGGGACTCTTCACGCTAGCAGACAGCATAGGCGAATGTGACCATGTGAATAGCCCCCGCATTTGGCTAGCTGCGGGGAATGGGGAAACTTGTTTGACTCTCATGTCTTCGAAGGACCACTCCGAAATCACATCGCAAATATAACTCGCCACGTTTCGAAAGAAATTGGCTGGACCACGACACCACATCTGTCGTATAGCCCTGACATCGCTCCATCGTATTATCACCTCTCCCAGCTCCCTGAAGCAGCAGCTTGGTAGAAAAGAGTCAGTTTAATGCAACCATCACAAAAACGACCTCTCTGAACTTTTCATTCAACAGCTCCATTTATTCTGGGAGGAATGCATCCATTCGTTCTCTAGCAAGTGGGTGCTTATCAGTGATTGTGATGGCGGTTACTTTTTTGACATTTATCGTTTAAGGAGAAATAAAACTGAAGAATTCAAGTGGTGAAAAATCGACCAGAAATTATGTTCAATTTGCCAATACTTATTGGCTGCGA
>MU868397.1:64889-80287 GCA_036418205.1 Ostertagia ostertagi
ATAATGAACGAGTAAACTGGGCAACAAACTGCTACGCTTACATCGCAAAGAGAACGGCACTCCACAGAAACTTCCCGACTAATTCAACCAAAGAGCGAATTTCGAATTTTCTCTCACAAATGGAAGCCGATGTGCCGCTCTCGGCCGAGTGTTCACGGACAATAAGGGCGAGTACCAAACACTCAATTTTCTGTGAAATTTTGCCCATGGGGTATGTGGGTGTTACGAAGAGCATCTACTAGTGAGCTGAATTGACGCCACAACTTTTCCCAGCAAATTCATCAAAGCCTTATAGGGGTAAGAAAGATCACAAAATGTCAACTATTCACAGATCGAAAACCTTACCACTGCACTACTGTATCTCCACACAGGCTACATATCTAGCCCAAAACCTTCTTCCGCCATCTCTGAAAGCTCACAGTCTTCTTAAAAGGTTCAAGTGGTTTTACTGACAAAGTTAGAAGTCGGCCTTCTACACGTAACCGGTATACAGTGCGCTCGAATCGTATCTGGGCGGCCGAATGCTTTTTTGGGTGTATCGTTTCTGTTGGATCAGATAAAATAAAATTTTGATGTTCAGGGGACGAACCTTCCCACTGAGATCAGCACATTCGTGTTGAATAGGAGAACGATTGAAGAATGAAAATGTATTGGGTTGACCCATATTTTCTGGCCGATTTTGGTTCAAATTCAATTTTCAATATGTCAAATTAACTTCATATCGAAATAAGTTGACATGTTGAAGAACACATCAGGACCTTCAACCAGGATGTTTCAGAAGCTCAAATGCGCAACGGGGATGTTAGGTAGGAATCAAAGGAGGATCAAGACAATCAACCACTTGCCTTACGAACTTTTTGAAGAATTAACTTTGAAGGAGCGCGGCTGCAGCAGAGGTCAGCGGGCTACGTTTGCCCCTCGGGTTGTCACCGTAGGTCGTGCCACGTGAGCTATTGGCGAATAGCATTGGGGGTGCAGATAATCGAAGACCGAAGATATACGAGGGGTTGCAAAGTTCGACACATCGAGGCAGGGTCAACCGTCCGTTCGAACTGTTCGAACGAAGGGGTCGCATTTTGGTCGGAAGGGGGTCGCAATTTCGAGGACTGCCAGCCACAGGCGCGTGCGTGGCGTATCCGAGGGCAAGAATTGTTTGTGCAGACCGCATTAGATTCGATTAATTATGCACAGAGAGACAGTTTTAGGCAAATTACGGTGTTTTCCTTGAGGAATAAAGAACAGTTGAATGCATCCCTATGAAAGGTTTGACTTCTCGGGGCTGAAATTAAAGTTCTTCGGGACCTGATTTTCTGAGGACGATTCTTCCAGACAACGGTAAAATAAGAAAGAAATCTCGTAGTCTTCAAAAATGTCTTCGCCCCTCCCCAACAAGTTCTTTGAAGGAAGTTATTATTGCTGAAAGCTCAAAAACTCGCATGTGCTGCTCAAAAACCTATGGGAACAAAATGTTCGAACGTGTGATTTTCTCGAAAAATGAACTTTGAAAAACGGTTTGGTGCTTGTTAGAAAGAGCAAATCCTGTACTTTCACCCATGAAAAAAGTGCATCACAGAAATGAAAATGAAGTGAGTTATGGTCGCTGAAAGCCCAAAAACTCGCTTTTGCACGAAAAATGTTCGAACGGGACAATTTTTTGAAAAAGGGGACAATCACTAAACTTTTTATACTGTTTTGTTAGAGAAATATTTGAAGTTTCTGAAACTTTTTACAGATTTCCAAAATGTCGCATACGAAAGATTTTATGGGCCTTCAAAGTTGAAGGTGCGCCTTCTTAGAATTTTGGGTTTTCCACTTCTAACAGAAGTACTTTCCGGAGAGTTAGGCAATCCTTGTAGTTTTCTGAAGCGCACCTCAGGCACAATCAAAATCTACCTCAACAAGTCAAAAAAATACGTCCCAAGAAAGTTATTCCCCTCTAAAATTTTTTCTTCGCCGCGTCCCGTTCTTCCAGCGCCCGGGTGATACCTGCCGCGCTCCAAGGCCGACGCGACGACGCGCAGACGCTTTCTGGCGCAACGGATTCATGTCTAGCACTCTTATTAACAAAAACAGGGGGTCGCAACTGGACCCCCTCGAGAGCTAGGGGGTCGCAAAAATCCCGAAAATGTTCGAACGTGACGGTTGACCCTGCATCAGGACCTCCAGTCACTTTGGATGAGGACCCTTGCGCAACGAATAGGAAGTGCATCCGGACGCTATTAGCAGGAAACTGTAGCAAACATCTGGACGCAGCCTACGCTCCATGAGTCGACACCTGAATGAAAGGGGCTGTAGCAGAATGAAGACTCGATGGAAACAGCATGCATCGACTGACCATGACCGAGAAGCACGCCTGACCATCTGCAGAAGTTTCATTCTTCGACCATATAGACACGACATTCCCTAGCAGATGAGTCATGAGTCCACCACGATAACAACACACAGCACGCCTTGTGGCTACCTCGCAGCCTGGACTCACCATCTCGACCAAAGCATGAGCTCTCTCATCAGAGGATATTACCCCCGGTTCGTTGGATTCGCTGGGTATCCTGTTTTGAGAACCATTTCACTTTATGCAGACAAGCATTGCGAAGGTAACCATGGAATAGCTCCCGAAGTTGGCCGCAGCAGTGCGGGAGAACGGTTGAAACGTCTCAAAATCTCCTTTCTCCGAAGGACCGCCCGAAATCACATTGCAAAGATAACTCGCCACGTTTCGAAGGAAACTGGCTGGACCACGACACCACATCTGTCGTATAGCCCTGACATTGCTCCATCGTACTATCACCTCCCAGCTCCCTGAAGCAGCAGCTAGGAGAGAAAAGTCAGTAAATACAACCACCCCAAAAACGACCTCTCCGAACTTTTCATCTCACAGCTTCATTCGTTCTGGGAGGAATGCATCCATTCGTTCCCTAGCAAGTGGATGCATATCAGTGATTATGATGGTGGTTACTTTTTTGATCAATTATCTTTTTAAAGGAAAATAAAACTTGAAGAAATCAAAGTGTTGAAATTCGGCCAGAAATTATGGGACAACCAATACTTTCATTGGTGCTCAGTATGGCGATTCCAGGTTGATTTCAAGGTTTGTTAATTCGTTGGAAATTTCAGTTGTAGGGGAAGCTTACAAGTTACGGAGGCGCGATCTTCGAGCGGTCAAGAGTATAGACTCATGTCTGCTCCCTTGGGAAACACGAGTGCGATCCCGCCGAGGCCTAAAAACCATAAAAGGATAAAGCATTTGCCGTTGATCAATCCCTTTTTGGGATGCGGCACGCATTCTACTTCCATTTGTACATTCGTAGTGGCGTTTGAATGCGATGTGGCCTATACAATGACTTGCGGGGGCCAGCCGATGTACAAGTCAGTGTTTTTATCCTCCCAGACAAGGCTGGTACCAATTAACCAACCCGTGAGGGACGGAAGGCCCGGGCGACTCACGACGTAGGATTTGATCCCCGGACCGCTCGCGTGTTGAGCGTGCCACTTGTGACTACTTCTGCCCTTCTTCTGTGACTAATTTGCAAAAATGGTTCTAGTACCAGCGTCAGGCCCAGGTTGACAGGCCGGCTGATGAAGACCCCGTCACAACAAATATGTCTAAAGTCGAAAAGAATCAGTGATAAAGCTAGGACGTCACCCGGAAGTGGCGCGCAGAACCCCCGCCCGAGTTCTGTGGTCAGTATGCGAGGGCTACCGAGGAGTGAACGGCCTCGGCCAAAGAAGCTAGTTCGAATTGGGACTCTGAACGTAGGATCGCTAACTGGGAAGTCCCGAGAGGTTGCTGATCTGATGACGCGCAGGAATATCCAAGTCCTATGCCTTCAGGAGACGCGATGGAAAGGTGCTAAGGCCAGGGAAATCGGGGAAGGTGTCAAACTCTACTACAATGGAGAAGACACCAAGCGGAACGGCGTGGCCATAGCGGTAGCGGAGTCGCTCAAGGACTATGTCTCCGCTGTGAACAGGATCAGCGATCGGATCATGGCTGTGAGGATAGACACGAAGGAGGGGTACTGGACCATACTCTCCGTGTACGCACCGCAAGCCCCGAAAGTGAGAAGGACGAGTTCTATCTGAGCCTTGACGAAGCCATCAGATCGATTCCGGAAGGCGATTACCTCACCATAGCAGGTGATCTGAATGGTCACGTCGGCAGTGACAGAAGAGGCCTGGAAAGGGTGCACGGAGGTAGAGGGATAGGAGTGAGGAACGCTGAGGGAGAGAGGGTCCTGGACCTGGCTACGGCCCACGATCTGGCAATCTGCAGCACGTTCTTCGCGAAAAGGGAGACTCAGAAGGTAATCTACAGCAGTGGAGTCTACCGTCGTCAAGGCGAAGAACATGGAGATGGACGCCTTGCACGAGAACTTGAAAAGTAGGAAAGCAGAGAAAATCGTCTCCAGCCTATTAAAGCACGGCATAGGGCTGGTGGTGAAGCGCAACAACGGCGCCATCCTAATGAGGCCAGCCGAAGTCCGAAGAAGGTGGGAAGAGTTCTTTAATGGGCTGAAGGCGAAAGGCGCTTGCAGAGCACGGGATAACGTGGCTCACCTACCTGAACTCGGTAACTGCCGAAGGAAGGATGCCGGATGCCTGGAGAACAAGTACTATCGTCCCCATCTTCAAGCAGAAGGGTGACGCGATGGACTGCTCCAACTACCGCGGGATCAAGTTGACTGCGCATACCATGAAGTTGTACGAGCGACTGGTCGACTCGAAACTGCGGGGGTTGATCGCGATCAGGATTAAGCAAACCGTCCAGAATCCACCGTCCCCCAAAAAATTCGTTTAAGAAGTACAAAAGTGAAAAAGTCAAAGAATGATCATTATTGATGAGTCCTACCAAACGAGCAAACGAGAAACGGAGCAAAAAACGACAAACTAGCACTAAAAATGGCATACTATGACAACATCTCTTCTTTATTTATTTCTTCCAAATTCTAGTACTACACAGATTATGGTTCTCAATTTACACGTCCCCTTCGCTTGAAAGAAGCTTTTAACCGCCTTCGCCAGCTGTGTTGACTGGACTTTGGCGTTGACCGTGGAGCAGCTTATTTACTATTGAAATTTGAACAAATATTCAAATGATTATAACTTTCTTCAAATATGACGAATTTTCAATCTGAAAGCAGATTTGGAAGTTTTGTGAAGAGCTCTTTCTAATCAGTACTGAAATTACAACAATTTATAAAAAACCAGTCTCTGCTCCTTCTTGGGGTCGGAATCCCCTCTGACGCGGGGCATTCCTCCCATCCGCACACGTCGCATCATCTATTCAGATCACCTCTCCCCCCTCTCCGATTTTGCGTTCAATCCCTTTACCGCGTACTGAAACTGCATTTATACCGTGCCATCTTCGTCAGTTTTTGGAGAGATGGATCCTCTATTATCTAAGCACGTAAGTCTCACAAAAGTGGCATGTAGCGTCCACCTCTCTCACTACATTTTCTTGCCATCATTCCCCATCAGAAATCAATATCTATTTCTATAGATGTGGAATGATGGCAAGAAAATGTAGTGAGAGAGGTGGACGCAGGTGGTGGTCCGCGTGGTCACAACCCCTTAGCCAACTCAGTGCCGAAACAAAGGCCGAGTCACAGAGGGTTGGAAAAATGGGGTCTGGAAGAATGTTGCTCAATGGGACAGTGGGTGGGGGCAGACAGTCGCCGCCGCGACGCATGGCATGTTCGCGACATGATGGAAACTCGTCATTCCAGCTTTTCACGCATGTCAAGTGACTGCCCTCACCCCCTCCCCTCCACCCCTAGACTGGCTACACTCCCCTGGCTCACGGACTCCCCTCCTCCGCACTGAGGAAATTGTAGCTAGCAATTAATTCAAATGTCTAGGATTTTCAAGAAATTGCTGTGGGCGGAGGCAGCGGGTCCCGCAGCGAATGGCGACCTTTAAAGACGTTGGCAAAGGGCTCCAGTCAGCAGGAGTATCAAATCATCGCTCCTAGTATGTGAACTGAAGGAATTTCCACTTTTTCTACAGCACTCAATCAATACTGCGATTCCCAACCTCATTCGAGCCCTCTGCGCAAAAACCGATATTTTCAATCGATATCGATCGATAGCATGTGACCCGATAGAATTTCGACTTTTACCACGGCCCCAATCAATACTGATTCCTCATTCGAGCCCTCTGCGCAAAAACCGATATTTTCAATCGATATCGATCGATAGCATGTGACCAGTCCGATTTTTTCAGCAGAAATTTTGGCGCAAGCCCCGCCCATCGGGTCGGGCCCCGCCCACTACCGTATCCCTTTTAGCCTAGCCGTACCCATACACGACCTAAGGACAACCTCCCACCCATCCGGGCCCATGCCCCAAGTATTTTCATGGGTCTACGTAGCGAGTGAGCCTAGTGGTTACAGACAGACAGACAAACATCCTTACTGCTTGATACATATATAGAGGGATAGAGGGAATAACAAATTTAGATCAATTAACGAGGAAAATTCATGATGAGCACGAGTTTTTACACTTTCCGAAGCCATAACTTGCTTCATTTTGTCAAATTGAAAAGTTAATATGTCATACAAAACTAGAAGATTTTCTCTATCAAACGGTTACTAAGCAGCTTTATACGTCCAGTATTTAAAAAATGGCCACGTTGAGGATTTTTGCCCGAGTACCGCCGAAAGGTACTTTTTCGCTGCATTGGCACTATTTCAACGACTATAGCTCCTTTCAGGGGCGATTATGTACTAAAGTAGGAGCAGATTCGGAATCCTCGTGCTTTTCTCTTTCCAAGAAAGTGTAAAATTGTTTAGCGTATCTCAACTTTAAAGGTTACATGCTTATGAATTTGACGCTGAAGGCTGCGTTTCTTGTTGAATAGTGTACTCCTCCTGTAATTTCACATGAACCCTTTCAGAATCCTCTTGATTTTTCCTGAATTGAGATTCTTTCTCCAGAGAGCGTAGCTGAAGCGCGCGCAACCAACTGGGCCCACTCTGGGATGCGCCGTGTGCTTCACATCCCTTCAGATTCGAGGACTCACTTGAAAGATAAAATATCCCTTGGAAAACGTGCGAATTTCGGATTCTTTAACTTGTGTGGTGATAAAACACTGAAGTAACTAAGAATTACCGCGGACGCCTCTGAATCACGAAAATTTTGTGTGGGCGGAATATCATTGTTGGAAATCCTCTGGCCTGGCATCGACTCGATCCTTGATGTTTGTCCTCCGACGTGATGATCCTACTATCAATCCGGCCCGATCTCTTCCTCCCAGCGGGCCAATACGACCCCCCCCCCTGCCGTGTCGAGGATTCCTCAACGCACGCTTGACCCTGCCTCTTGCGTATCAACTGCCACTTCTCAACTGTTTAACTGGTCTCTTTGAAAAAGATTAGGCAACTAGGATTACCAACATGATGGTTAAACGACCCTTGCCGAGTCTTCGCTCTTTTTCAGGCAGAAGTATGGGGATTGTGATGCTTTTTTTTACCACGAACAAAAATAGCTTGTTTCGATTGAGATATGCGCTTTCGAACTGCAGGGTCCATATCGGAAGGAACTTTCCAAACAACTAATAACAGAGTAAAATATGAGGAAATTTTCATGTATCCTTTGGGATGTGTCTATTAAGTCTATTACTCTGTCTATCTGTTTACTAAGCACATGGAAGGGCAGGAAGTGGTGTAGTGGCAAGTGGCGCGCTTACCACGCGAGCGGTCCGGGGATCAAATCCTGGGTCGTGAGTCGCCCGGGCCAACCAAGCCTTCCATCCCTCCGGGGTCGGTTAATTGGTACCAGACTTGTCTGGGAGGATAAAAACACTGACTTGTACATCGGCTGGCCCCGCAAGTCATTGTATAGGCCACATCGCATTCAAATGCCACTACGATATTTGAATGGAAGTAGAATGCGTGGCCGCGACCAAAACGGGATTGATCAACGTCAAATGTTTCATTCTTTTATTTAGTCAGAAAGTTTGGCCTGTCCAGCTAACAGCGACATTCTATTCTGTTTTTGTTTTCAGTTTGGGCTTTCCGTTATTGGTTGCGCCGAAGGTGCTGTCAACATGTCAGACGAGCTAATTCGTTACTTTGCCGAATAACGATGGATAAAAGCAGTAAAACTCGACGTGGACGTCACCTCACATACATGCTAACAAATTCCTTCTAGACATCGATCGGGCAATTATGCCGCGTGCCTTTTCTTCTTCGGTGAGCTCGCGCTTATGGGCGTGAGAGGCGAATGTCCCGTCGTATGAGAGCCGTATGCCACCACAGGTTGTCATCCGTACTAATCAGACTGCACTTCAGCATTGTTATGACTCCTTTCACTATTACTGACAGCACTACAGAGCCACAAGAGCAGAGCGAAACTGTTTATCCACAACTGATCTTTGAACAATATAAGGTCTTGCAACTATAAGTTCGTTTGGAGTCTTATCGATAAATCCTATGCGGTCACTGCTGGAGTACTGTAAGGAGTTAGAAGTCGAGGAAGGACCTTTAACCGGCTGATACTATGACATGCATTACGCTGAAATTGCGATTTTCTTCATTCGAAATCAACTTCCGGCACCCAAACGATTGCCAGAATTTCATTTGAAAAACAGACGCGAATCGCATGGAATCAAATCTTGTCTGCGTGTCGCCTGAGCGATGCCTTTCCGTGTCTCAAACGCTCATTTGGCCGGCCGAGATTAGTGCACACTCTCATTTCCCGACATTTTTTCTCAACACATTCGCCTCGTATTCGATATTACTTCTGGCAGCAACGAATCGCTCTGTTATGAGGGATAAATTCTCATCAGGCTTGGTCTTACCCCAGCCTTCTTAACTAGCTGGTTTTACCTCTTCGTAGCCCTAACTCTTGGTTTATTAATATCGAGAGAGAACGCGGTCCGTTTCTTTCATTCCCGGAGTGCATGTGCATTTGGACGCTCAGTTGGCTAATACTAGTAATTGGATGCCAGGGGAGTATAACGAAGGCGCGCGCGCCACGGCAGAAAATCAGTAATTAGCGCTTCCCACTGCTTATTTATTCATGGCACATCATCGTGGTGATCCTGAGATGCATAGTCTAGCACGATATTCGTGTTAAGAGCAAAGACAACGGGCTACTGATTAATATTTCATTGAAAGTAGCAGGAATGCATGGCCACATTGGCCTACTTGCACGATCTGCTGAGGGTTATACGAATAGCACCTTCGCTGAGAAGTGCCCTCGAAAAATCGGTTTTCAAGCGGCAAATCTCCCAGATCACCTCAAAGATCCCTTGGTGTAGAAAAGTCTAACTATCATCTTGTTCATCACTTTTTTCTCCTAGGCCCTCAAAAATCTTTCAGTCTTCAAAAATTGAATATTTTTACGTCCAGCTGTAAAATTACCTCATTCTCTTCTTACTGCTCCCCCAAAACGTTCAGTTCAGGGCTTGCTAACAATCTTCGCGGGCTCATTGGCTCGTTTTTCCAGCCATGTGTTTTCAAAGATTCGTGGATTGGGTCAGCGCTTAGTATTCTTTTTAAGGCACTGCTCTCGCTTGAAGTCAATCAATCTCGGGCCGTCGCGGGTCTAATTATTCATGAACTTTTCGCTGTTATGACCGATCCATGAACAAAAAACTGTGAGAATTCTTCCAAAAACTTCCAGGTCCTCTCACCGTGGAACCTCGCCATTTCAGTGTTAATGTTGTAAATTATACTTCTGCCTCGAAGTTGTTATGGTGGAAGATTTATTTCAGCCAACGTTTCGTCCCGTCATTTTCAAAGGCCTAAACGGCTCTGAGCCTAAAAAGTGCACACTATCCTAAGCGCCTACTCCCCTCTAGCGTATCCGGCAGGCTGCCAGGGAGGCATGTAAATCCAAAATTTAAAAGATAGGCTCACATTGATCCACCTTGAAATATAGCGAAGCACTCATTCAGTGAAAAATTAGTAGCGGATGTTTTACTTTGCTACCTTATACAGTTTCAGTTCAGGATACTTGTAATATTCGCTGATTATGGAAGTAATATCTATGACTTCACTTTTTTGTGGTCATGATTAATTTTGATTCGTTGCGCCCTCAAATTCCATAGATAAGTCCGCTTTCCTTTTTTTGTGTAGTGATGGTTTCTTGTTTACCCCATCTTTTATAGCTAGGAATTAGTTTTCTAACATCTTTTTATTTTGAAAATAAAACTATGCAAGAAACCACTGTTGCAATTTGAACACCTCTAGTGGCGGTCATGCAAACTTAACCCGGGTGGATTTATCTATGTAATCTTTGACATCTTGACACACGTCCCTGATAGAAAAACAACGTTTGGTTCATTTTAAACTAATATTCTCCGGTAGGCGAACGAATTCCATGAATTGCAATGACGGCGGTGAGCCTAAAAACGCTTGTGACAACAATAGGCCCCCTGGCGAGTCAGGAACACGGAGCCTGTGCTTTCCATGTTTAAGGTTGGATATCCTGCTTGGCACTTATTATAAATTCTGCAATGGACTTTTTGACCTTTATGTGCCATTATTTGGTTCCTATACTTATACTGCACTTTTCAAATGAATACAAATCTTCTTAAACCTTTATCGCACTTCTTAAGCGAATACAATGCATAACCAGGCCTATAAATGGGACCAATGTCGACGCTACCGTCTTCCACGGGCTACGTCGGAATTCATGCAGGAGTTTTCAATTCTCATAATCCAAATACTATTCTACTCAATTACATCATTCGCTAAACGCATTCGACGTGGTTACCATGGGACTAAATGATGTCTCTGTTTGTCTCCCTCTCTCTGCCTCGTAGCTTTGGTCGCGTCAGAAACCAGCGACCCTCTTCTCTCTGATTCACTCACAGTAACTAGCTCTCTTTGTCGATTGCATTTATAGAATTTGCTGAAGAAGCAGCGCGAGAATCGCTCTCGTCCCACTGCACTAGGAAGTCATCGTCAACCGGTGAATATTCGTGTCTATGGCGTATTTGTCTAGACACGCGAAGAGGGACCTTCTGCAACACAGACTTTCTCATTAGGGAGTCATCCCTGCGCCTCTCTCCAGCATGAGCAGATGTACTGAGTGCTGATGGAATAATTTGCTCCAAACAGAAAGTTGCAATGTTGAATAATTAGCCAAGAAGGACATGCCCACAAGCTGAACGCTCTATGACACTCTGAACTTCAAAGTAGCTCTATGGACCTGGTTTACTCTTCAAGGTAGCTCTATAGACGTTTCTACTCCTTGACCTTTTTTCAAAAATAGTTCAGGCATGGGGGTAATCACCATTATTCGACCCATAGTGGCGAGTGGCACCAGTCCAAACCGTCGAATCTCGCTCAGGCCAACCAAGCCTTTCATCCCTCTGGGGTCGGTTAATTGGTACCAGACTTGTCTGGGAGGATAAAAACACTGACTTGCACATCGGCTGGCCCCGCAAGTCATTGTATAGGCCACATCGCATTCAGTTGCCACTACAAATCTGAAAGGAAGTGAAATACATGGCGTACCTAAGAAGACAGTGATAATGGCTAGATGCTTTGATGTTTATCAGACCTTTTCACCTAATAGTAAGGTAGGAATGAGATGCTTGGAGAATCAGTTCATGTATACCTAGAAGGCACCATGTCAGCTACCAGCTAACCAAACCGGAAAATACTGGTAGTAATTTTCCTAGGCAAGCTATAAAAATGTCTTCCATGTGATTTATATGCTTCTTTATTGTATAGCAGGCTTTCTTCATTTCACATTATGCATTTCACAAAAAACGTCCGACTGCATCCCTTCAGCCATAACTGCAGAGTTTATTGGTTCAGTTAAAGTGATGAAGGGAAGTGGTGGCCATTTTTCTGGTTTTCAATAGCTTTCGTCTTACCTTCATTGAAAAAACCTCATCAAGTCTTTCATTAGGAGCACTGAAAACGAATTTCCATTTTGTGTACACAAACGCAGGCCAGTGTCACAACAATCATTAGATGTCAATACATTTAGTTATATTTCGCTCGTGAAGCTCTCCAATAGCTTCAGGGCAACCACTATTGAGTAGCGTCAGAGTGGAGGCTAAGGAAACGCCAGAATACCTCCAGAACCACTTCTCCGTTTCATAGAGATTTTCACCCATCCCGCTTGATTCTCGTCTGCTGTCTCTTCATTAGTAAAGGGTTTTAGCTCGTTGCTGATGAAACTCAATAGCTTGGTCCACCAACCAATCTAGTGGCGGCGAACAAAAACCAGATAAAGGATGAGGACAAATTACTCGACATTGATCGCACTCATTTTAGTGCGCCACGCATTTGGACTCTACCTAGGAAACAACGGGAAATATTACATCTATCATCACCTAGCAGAACTATTCTAGAGATGCCATGTTCGACTCGATCAACCTCGGCTACTAGTGGTTGGATGATATTGCTTTGTTGACCTGCTTATGACGTTTATACTGACAATTAACTGGCTAACGTTTTGGCGAGTTCGCCTTCTTCGAACCCTCTTCTGGAAAAGTATTTGTTCTCCATGGTCTTAGCTCATTCGGCAAACTTATAGCAGTAAGGGTAGAGTCGATCGCGACAAGTGGCCGATTTCCACTTGATAGCTACCACGAAACCGCAAAAATTTCCCCTATTTTCCTCTACTTCTCCCTCATTTCACTATATTTTACCCATATTTCCACTGCTCCCTTTTCTAGGGAGGGTATATACGCACGCTGAAACGGCAAATTTTCTCCCGCGCGCTCTCACCTCATCACATGTAATTTCTGCTAACCGAAACAAGTACGACCCCCCCCACAAACTCAAAATACGACCCCCCGTTGGTACTTGTACCAACATAGGGTTGACCCTGGTCCATCCCCTCCCCCATCCGTTCTCCAGATGGCGATGGTATCGATAATATTGTTGATTTGTTGTTAAGTGGTGTAGGCCAATCCATCCCAGAGCTTTCAAGGAACGTCAGGGAGGAAACGTGTAACCCGGGCAGGCGCGGCAAGAATATATAACACAACAGCTCTCGCACTATGCTGTTTTTTTTGCCCTCAAATCACTTTTGCTTTTGTTGATGTTGTGTACAGTTGTAATTCTTTTGAATAGCACTCAAGGTCCATTCGCTCTTTTGCTTTTGCTTCCTCGATTCTACTAAGTCTATTTTGAGGTTACCAGCAAAAGGGGCAGCCATTTAAACTGCTGAAACGGCTTATTTTATCAGAACTTCTTATATTTCTCTCGATTACGGCAAAACTTTTCACAGTCCTCAGAGGCCTTCAAGTGTGCCTTCCAAAATAATGACCCTACTTCACCAAGAACAAGCCACCTCCAAGGACTCTCACAACACTGCTCTCACACAACAGATTCGGTTAGCCTCACTCGAGTTGTTGACCCTGTTGAGAGCTGAGTCGGAATAAAAGCAAGAGAGATAAGGATAAAGCATTTGCCGTTGATCAATCCCTTTTTGGGATGCTTCTACTTCCATTTGTACATTCGTAGTGGCGTTTGAATGCGATGTGGCCTATACAATGACTTGCGGGGGCCAGCCGATGTACAAGTCAGTGTTTTTATCCTCCCAGACAAGTCTGGTACCAATTAACCGACCCCGGAGGGATGGAAGGCTTGGTTGGCCCGGGCGACTCACGACCCAGGATTTGATCCCCGGACCGCTCGCGTGGTAAGCGTGCCACTTGCCACTACACCACTTCCGCCCTACCATAAAGGCAAGAGAGATAGGCAAAAAAGCACAAAATTTTCGATGAGGCTTAGATCGCCATGGAGGGAAAGGCTGGCAAGGTGCTTCCAAAAATGTCTTACCGAAAAGTTCCCTGCCGCTTGGAGCAATTCATGTTTATGTTTTGCATGTTCGTGAATGTCCTGGAGCTCGTTCCTTTGTATGCCCATACATGCATTGCTATGAATGTGAGACAGCCAGACAATTTTCCTGAAGCTCGTACCAATTATCGGACAGCTCTATATAGAAAAACCAGCAATCTGAACAAAACTCAGCCTAACATTCTCCACAGGAACTTGCATTCTGGAAAGTATGCGTTCACACATCCATTCCCTAGATTCCTCTTTCAATTTTTTCTTCCTTTTCTTTCATGCTTTTTCAACTGCTTCTTCGTGTTTGCTTGATCCTTGGTCATCCGAAACAACAATGGTCCTACTCAAAAGGGTATGCTGGATCAGATATCACTCTGTCCTTCGTCGCTCTGCCCTCGCATCTATGAGCTTGACGCTCCGCCTCTATTCTCTATCTTTCCGAAGGTTACGGCATTTTACGCGCTGCAGGCTGTCACATATAGACTCTCATTAGGAGAGGAGCATTTTCCGAAGGAGCATTTCAGCATGTGGTGACTGCTAAGCTGACTTTCTATTGCTAACTAGTTACTTCGAGGCGAAGCGGTTCAATTGTGGGAGCCACAATGTCTTCCGCATGAGGCTGTAATCTACATTTTTGTTTCCTTCTCACCATCATTTCCTACTTTATGTACGATTTTATTCCTTGGCAGCATGCTTTATTGCCTTTTCGATATATGGTTTCCTAGTCTTTCGCTCTCCGGCTGGCCATTCTCATTCAACCATACCTCATATTTCCACGCATCTCAAAATGAAAAAAAACCCTGCCAAGCTAGTGAACCATTCTTGCCAACGAATCCGCTGAAATGCTCCTGTGCTTCTCTACCATAAAGTTGAACGGAAAAGGTGTGCAATTCGCGAGATTTATGACGACAACCAGTAGGACTAATGGTAATTCATCGATCCGAAAATCCCTCGCTCATTAGCGGACGTAGGATAGACCATAGTCTAGCGCGTTGCTAATTATTTTCTCATCCAGAGGGGTGAAGTACTACTTTCGAGCGGGAGTAGTTACAGCCACTCCTCCTCGTTGCATTTTCTAAGCAGTAATTACGAGGATCTAGTTTATGTGTTTAGTGACAGCCCGTTTTGATTAGTGAAGACCATCGGAAACCAGTGTGGTCGGCAACATCTAAAGAAAATACCCTGTGGTCTCCGAATGGGACCATGGCCATTACAAGGGTTATATTATCAGCAGCTAGTTTTTTCTATGAGCGAAAGCCTTCCACCTGAATTCCCATGTTAGCCCTTCACAAGCTTCTCAGTTTTCATGGTTGAGCAAATTCTCTGTCAATTTCTCTCTGCTCATTACTACTTGAGCAGAGCGCGGTGCGAAGAGTCGCACGAGTTCCCCCAGCTGCGCTCTCTGGCCTGATGCCAACATCGGCCATAAATCAAATGTCGTGTAGCAGTAATGACCCAAACAAGTAGCCACCTCATGCTATACTCTTTTCTGTAGCTACAACTCGTTCCAACTCGTATACGATGAATTCATGAGCATGCTCCTATTCCTAGATTCAATACACTTTAGCTAAAGTGCACACAGCATACAAATAGCTCCTAACTTGTAGGGGCGTGTCATTTGTTTTGCCCTTTCGAG
>MU868397.1:92764-103021 GCA_036418205.1 Ostertagia ostertagi
GTTTATGGGCACGGCGAAGGGCTTCGTCTCTAAACTTTGTGCTAGGAAGGACTACTTTCAAGAGCCGAGGTCGATGAGGAGATGGTCTACCCATTCTGTAGACCGACAAAGGAATACATTCAATTTGGAGGTAGTTAAAAAGCACTCTAATACAATTCCAGTCATGAGAAAGTCGATTCGAAACCAAAAAATCAGAAGACTCAGGAACACCGATAATCACTAGAGATCGAGCAAATTCTTTAGATTCACAACAAGAACTATCAGAGGAATGATTAACAGCCTCAGAAACCTGTGTAGGATTTGTGAGATCAATATGAGGAGGAGGTTTGGAGGCCACAGATAATGAACGACGCAAAGTAGAGTTCTCATCACGCAATTTTTGAATTTCAGCCGATAGCTCTTTGTTTTCGGTAGCTAGAAGTTCAATCTTTTCTTTAGCATCAAGGAGGTAATCCACAATCGTTTTTAAATACGGTGGCATCGATTCATCTGACATCAGTTGCTCAACCGCCGACAAAAGCACTTTTTCTTGTTCGGTACTCTGGGGCGAACCCATATCGACCAGACCTCGTTTACGGCCCTTAAATTTAGATACGACAGAAAGGAGGGCACTCATAATAGAATATGGATAGAAGGCACCTAATGAAGTGGCAGTGAGAAAAAGAAATTCTTCGCTTTCTGCCACAGGAAAGCTCACAAAATTGAAAAGTTTGACTGAGGCGATCGAAGGTCAAAGGCAGACTCGATAACTATTGATTGATAACTGACAACAGGAAAACATCACCTCGAGTGGTGGCAATTAAAATTCAAGTCAAATTCCCCTGCCACTAGGGTGCAGCGCAGTATCACAATCCGATGAGAAGAAGTAAGACGGATGAGAATATCAAGCGAAACCAGAATTCGGTATTCTGAATAAATAGCGTCAGGCGAATAGACAGGCAGCTAGGCGAGCAGAGCAGAGGCCGACGCAGCCGCTCACGGACAAGGCAGAGAGCGGAATCCGACATTCGAGCCACAATACTTACCACACTGCGCTTTACTTATGGCGCATTTTCGAGAAGTGGGAAAAAGGCATCAGCCTACGTTTCAAGTGGGCTTACGGCCTTTCGATTGGTCCTAGATGCGATATTTCACTACAACAGTTTCGAAAGTTTCATCCCTATCTCTATAAGCTTACTGTAGCTATGTGCTCTAGTAGCTAGTGCTGAAATAGTTTCTCGAGATGCATGCAGCTGCATGTACTGTTGCTTAACGGTCGAACGGTACAAAGCGACAGCGTCTGGGTTTTCGCCAAATCTGTCATTCTCTCTGTCACTTCTCTCGTCGCGGCTTTTCCAGTTGCCCTCTTGTCGCCTACATCATCGCTCCCATATGCCTGAAAGGGATACCTTCAATTCTAGTGGTTCTGACAGTTTCTTTTCGCTTTTCTCCCTTGGAGCTGGACTTTGCACACCTCATTATTAGGTGGAATAATCTAATACTGTGATCGTGGGATGTGGCTTCAAGTCAATAATATCTTAAACTTCTGGTGTTGTTTACTTCTGGTGTGTGGTGAAACAAATGTCACTAGGAAACATCAGAGAGTGTGACCGCACCAGTGACCACACCTGGACTCCATTATATAAAGGATAAAAAGGATAAAGCATTTGCCGTTGATCAATCCCTTTTTGGGATGCGGCACGCATTCTACTTCCATTTGTACATTCGTAGTGGCGTTTGAATGCGATGTGGCCTATACAATGACTTGCGGGGGCCAAATGTCACTGCACCACTTCCGCCCGGACTCTATTATATAAGATAAATATTTATGAATCTTACTGCAAGTTTATCGTTAAAAGCGATTGATCACTGTTGGGCATTTAAGTGTTTCAAACATCAAGGGAAGCTTTCAAATTCTTCTCCAGGAGGTCCAGTGAACCTAGCGAACTCGTTGAAATTGTTTCCAGTGGTAAATATAAATGGTGGCAAATTTGTTTTTCACGGTTTGCATTGAGAAATAAGAACGAAGGGATATTGAGCCGACTGAATTGCGTTTTTCAAATCCATTGTTCGTTCAGGTTCCGGCATGGGCTGTTTGGCTATTCGCTGCCTGCTTTCTGCTCATAATTGCTGTCCTGCTACTGGATTACTGTGTTATTCGTCGTAATGCCCTTGGCAACACGTGCTGTACACGATCGCGGCAGAAACGGAATACACCCAGTGCTGTGCATCAGAAGCGGTCGACCAACATGCTTTTAAATGTATGATTATCCTCTTTACGTGTTAGATTGTGTGTTTATCCTAAATCAGCAGCTCAGCCTAGACCATGTGACTAGGGATCTCCGGCCTGTGGGCTGTTCATGGCGACAGTTTTGGCTTGATTGAAATTTGTGCTTTTATCATCCCAGAATTTGTCCTGCTGTGCTTCCTGGCTATTACCGCCTTATTGACCTTCCCTGCCATCCTCCGCCTCCTCAGCCTGCACACTATCTCATTTAACGCCAACAGCCTGCGCCATGATTGGTTGCTGCTGCGCTGCAGCAGCAGCAATCGCCTGTTGCTCCATTTGCTGAAGTTGTCTAGCTTAGATCACAGACATGCCGAAAGTACAGAAAGTATCCAGCTACGATTCTTTTGAGGCTTCGCTACTTTTTTGAGTACAAGTGTAATGAGCCCATGTTTTGAATATTTTCTAGTCTCTTACTAACAGTAGCCTCGAATGTTTAACCTGGAGCCGTATCCTATCCTTCCTCCAGGCTAGGGGAAGAAAAAATCAAATCCCTTAAAATTTTTTGTCTTCTCAACTAAAACTGCCCTGAGGGAGTGGAGTGCATGTAAATATGTGTGTAAAAGCAAGCATGTGCGGGAAGTAAAGGAAGTTGGTCTTTGGAAACGGATAAATTCAAAGGACTCTCTTGTTCTCCTAGCCTGGAGAATGGATGGGATACGGCCCGTGGAACATCTCCCAATGTGCGCTAGACGCCTTTCCGGGAACTTGTACTTATACTGATAGCAAGCGAATCTATCACTTCTGTGTATACCGAAGTGCCAAGTGCAGCATCAAGCAAATTTCGGCCAGTATCACCAAACCCCCTCCTTTATAATGATTACGACCCTCTTCACTTTCCAGTAGCACTTGGTATAAATAGTGCTCTTGGTTATAATATACGTTCCACGGTCAAACGCTGCCCTAAAACTACAAAGTTGCGAATTGGCGTCGAGCCATGGAGGCGTGGTGGCGGGGTGGGAGTAAGGGAATATGTAACTGCTCTGCTGCTGATACAGCAAGTTTTTTGTATCACCCATATTTCTGTTTTCCCCACTATCCCGCACCCCCCCCCCCTTTATCTACGATAGTCCTATTCCAGTCAATGTAAATAGAATCGTGGAGCGTAGTGTACCCTGTGTTTACCTTACCTTTTCCTGCATGTGCTTACCAACCAGTCTACCTACGCTCAACTTACCTAGATTTTCGTGACAGTATTTTCTAACTTTATCTGGTCAAACAATGGGGACAATGTTAACTCGGCTGTACACTTCGATAGCTCATTAGCTGCAGTCGATGCTAGGACAACGTTCATTCCTACAGGGGCTAAAGCATGTGTAGCCGAGGTTAGCCAAGCATACTGCAAACGGGAATGAAATTGCAAAGTGCCAGCTATTGCTGAATGGTAAAGCGAACCACGCCAACAAGCGCGACAAACGCCAAAGAATAATAATAATAAGAAGGTGGTGCTGAATCATATAGCGCTATGGCGACAAAGATGATATCGTTGAGTGCAGCTCTATAAAAGTGCATTTAAGGTGGCTTTTATAAAAGTTGGGGGGCGCAAGTGGTGTCGTTGTAAGTGGGGTTGTTTACCATGCGCGCGGTCCGCGGACGAAATCCTGGGTCGTGCGTCTTCGGGCCAAGCGAACCCGGGTACCCGACAGGAGGCCCGTCGCGCGGCAAGAAGGCAGAGTCAGCGGACGAGTCGCAGCGCGTACTGTAGTGATTTCGCGTCAAGTTAAATAGAATGTACCATTGTACGTCCTACATCGCACATCACGCGCTGCGACTCGTCCGCTAACTCTGCCTTCTTGCCGCGCGATGGGCTCCTGTCGGGTGCCCAGCGAACCCTCTATCCCTCCGGTGTCGTTCTTGTTTGACAGGATGAAATCACCGCCTTGTACATCGGCTGCCCCAAACTCATTTTGTAGGCCAAATCGCATACAAGTCGTCACTACGATTCTGAATAGACGAAGATTAGCGCACCTCAAAACGAAATTGACGAACACCCAGTGCTTTCTTGCTTTCTTGCTTCACAAAAGTTAGATGAAAACGAGCAAGAACGTCAGTTCAAGCTCAACTGATAGCGTCTGTTATTACTAGTACTAATACTAGTTCCGGTTGAAGTTCACTAAATCACTGTCACATGGTCAAGCTGTTGATGATTTACATCTACTCTATCTATTAGATGTGTTCTATTAGTTCCCAATCTATCTAGTAATCGTGTGTGATGATGAACGTGTTTCCATTTCAGTTTTCAACTACTACTACTACTACTTCTATAGTAAGCATTATTATCTTTTTAGTAACATCTCTTCTCACATGTTGTTCCATTTTAGAAATTAAATCGTCAAGGGCAATGTGCCGATCAGGATGTCTAACTCACACACGTACAATCCGCTCCATCTCCTCTCCTTCTCCATAATCGCCCACCATCATCGTCGGCGACGATAGCATTGAAATC
The DNA here is from genome assembly GCA_036418205.1 of Ostertagia ostertagi. Classification (NCBI taxonomy): domain Eukaryota; kingdom Metazoa; phylum Nematoda; class Chromadorea; order Rhabditida; family Trichostrongylidae; genus Ostertagia; species Ostertagia ostertagi. Next base: position 97,477 of record MU868397.1, read on the forward strand.
AAGAAAAAAAAGCAAACGATTTCAATCACGTGTTCATATTAAGAATCACTGCTCAATTACCTCTTTGTCAAAGTGTTACGAGTCTATCTGTCTGAAAAGTCAATATAATAATGTTATAATAATGATCTTATTTTTTCTTTTTCTTCGTAATTAACATGGTGGATTTCTGTACGTGATAGCTGTAAAGGATTTTGTTCTGTTTTCCTGTTTTCATCAGATGTGCATAAATATTCATAGTGAATTACAGATAAGAGTGTATTTCTCACGAAAAGGTACATTGAACCAGTTGAACCAGGAAATTTTACCGCTGCACCATTCCAACAAACGTTTCTGTCGTAAAGTCCGGGCTTTTTATGAAGCTCTTTTTCCCACCTCTCCTTTAAAACAGCATCTTATTTTGATAGGTGAGTTGTTGGTCAACAACAGAAGCGGAGGTGCGAGCAAATCCATCATTGAGGGAAAGTTGAAAATAGGGGCCTTTCGCGGATAATGGAGACCATATGGTATACGACGCGCTGAAACAAGCGAACAGACGAGAGAGCATAGTGGACAACTGTGACGCAGACACTGAACACATTCGCAAGAATGAACGATCCTGCACTAAGTAAATAGTGAATCAGCCTTGCAAGGGGATTTGATTCTGAGTCATAAGGTCTCAAAACGCTTCGAGCTATTAGGGTGCCACTCCCATTGCTACTGCGGACCCAGAAATCCTAGTTACAAAAGATGCTATTTCAAAAGACCAGTCGAGGTTTTTGCCTCTAGTATGTAACCCTTCCTACAAGTTTCATCCAATCGAAGTTAAACTCAAGGGAAACACTGACTTTATTGGGCAGCTATCCTCCACCTGAAAGACCCAACTGAATTTGTTGTGGGGTCTGCCCTCAAAATGATCCAAGAGAACTGGAGAAATATACGGATTAGGAAGTGATCGCATTTTTCTTAAAAGTTTCCAAAAAAGCGTAGCAGTAAAAAAAGCGATCATCTACTTATCGTATATGACGCCAGACTAGTTTGCGCGCTCTGCACATTAATCCACCCAAATCAGCTACCTCACTTCTCTGATCCGGGTGTGCCTTCCGTATTCCTGTCATCAAGAAAATCTCTTGAACTGAACAGTTTTTTAATTGCCTAAGCCTTCTAGCGCAACTGTTCCATTAGTCGTCGGTACTCTTAATCTTGGAACCAAGCTCTCTTGTGCGGTACACCATTTTTGCAGCATAGCGGCGTTAAATAGTGAAATTCAATGGGTGTTGGGTCAGTAGGTGCCAATCGTGGCGCGCATCAGAGCCTGAATCTCACATCAGGTCAATGCTAAGGCATCCTAGTAAGTTATCGTGATGATAACCTTATTTCCTTGTCTCGATTATTGGCTACCCAGATGAAATGGTTGTGAAGTCGTTTTCAAACTCTGGCACAAATAGTACCCGACAAGAAGTCTTCCGCGTGGTCGAGACAGCGAGAAATCACGGCGCGAATTTCCCTATCTACCCCTGCGTCGTTTCAAATAGGCTGTAGAAAACATTATAAACTGTAGAGAGCGTAGAGAGCACAACTCGTCCAGCGATTCCTCTGCATCTCCGGCTCTTTGCGTCGCGGTTAGGCTACTTTTCAGGTAGTACAAATTAGTTTGAATATTCCATGAACATGGGCCCTTGGTATCCCATTTCGTCCACTACTAATTGCATATATCCTTTCATTCGCAAATCTGCTCCATGAATAATTTCGAGCATCAGTTCCAAATGTTCACAAGGTCTTCAAGCTCAATTATTTTTATTACGAAATATATTAATTTAAAGTCATCAGCGGAAATTACAGAAGTTACAGCTCTTTTGACAATTCTTTTCCATCCAACCTTTGTGATTTGGATGATTGCACAATTCTTTCAGGGCCCAAGCGCCACAGTAAACATTCGTATCGTCGCAACCTGCAATATTAACAACATTAGCCACCTCCAAACAAAACAGAAGGGAAATCACTGACCTGGCATGCAGTACATTTTGTTAAGAATCTCGACATCTGCATCGCTCAACTTTTCTCGCTGACCTAGTTTTCCCATATTTACAGCTTCATCTACCTGTAATATGACGCATTCGTTTACCGCTGCTAATAATCTAGGGCGGAAGTGGTGTAGTGACAAGTGGCGCGCTCACCACGCGAGCGGTCCGGGGATCAAATCCTGGGTCGTGAGTCGCCCGGGCCAACCAAGCCTTCCATCCCTCCGGGGTCGGTTAATTGGTACCAGACTTGTCTGCACTGACTTGTACATCGGCTGGCCCCCGCAAGTCATTGTATAGGCCACATCGCATTCAAACGCCACTACGAATGTACAAATGGAAGTAGAATGCGTGCCGCATCCCAAAAAGGGATTGATCAACGGCAAATGCTTTATCCTTTTTTTCGAATAATCCGAAATGAAGATTCACTATTTACCACTATTACGGGAAGCTGTTAAAGGCAAATCCAGCGATCAAAAACGCGTTATTGTTGCTCAAGAAAATGAAAACAAGGTGTTAAGCGGACTGACAGTGAAAAGAGGGAAGAAACCACCAGATACACTGAAAATGTTGGTTTATTCTCAAGTAGTTGGGATGCCTATAAGATGGATAGAAAAAGGTGATCTGGAAGAGAATGTGGGACGAGAAGAGAGAACATACGGGGAAGGGAGAGAGCATAGTAGGCGCGAGACGGCAGACATTCCAAGCTGGATAGACCGCTGCACCGGGTTCAAAAGAATTGGTGGTCAAGGGCGTTCATATCAAGACCCTAGTCCTGATGTCTCGAAAATATCCTATACTTCTGTGGAAAACTAGCTCTATCGTGAACCGAGGGTATCAATCCACCGGGCGTATTCCTGTAAAGTGCATTCAAAAGCAGCAAGCTATCACTTTGTATGTGCTGAGTATTAGCAATTTATATGGGATATCCGGAATAAAATCGGAACTTCTGGCCGGTATAACTCGACCAGATACTCTCTGCGCAGAAGCGGACGAGATTTATTGCCCTGGCAAACATGTGCTATTAGTGTCGCAGCTTTTTTTAACGAGTTATGCCGCTATTCAGTAAGAACCCAACGGCGGTGGCCATTATCTACGTTATAGAATGCAACCGACAACAGCATTTTGAGCGCTTCAAAGGGTGTTAGACAAACGCGGTGAGTATTGGGCGCACGGAACCACGACGAGTATTTTTGGCACCGTCCCAATATCGCGATAAATTGGGCCACTACTTCACCAGATGCGGGATTCTCGCCATCTGGCTGTGTTGTGGATCCGGAATGCAACATTACCCGTCAGGGGCGGAGTGCAGCAGGGCCCGCCGGGGATTTATCTAAAAACTGTGTCTCTCTTCCGGTCGTGGACGCCGTTCTGATGGTCAGGAATGGGGGAACCGTCCAGAGATGCGGAGTTTTGAGGAACCATTACCGGCCGTTACTTGCAGCACTAGGCCGAGCCTTAGTGCACTCAGCCAGACCTTATTGCACTCGGTCGGGCCTTCCGCACCCAGCCCTGAAGCCACAATTCTGAAGCAGGGTGTTCGCCTAAATGCAAAATGACACACCTTAGGTATTATGGTCGGTTTCGCGATGTTCAGTGCTCCCATGTAGGCGTTATAGTGCATTATGCTTCCATAGTCGTATTTGATTCCATACCTGTGAATAGAGAATAAAGACAATATTGAATTAAGCGATCTCAGAAGTGTTTCTGGTTAAAGACTTTTTTAAAATCATTTCTGATAATTTTGATGAAAGACCCGCTGACAAGTCAAAGTCACGATTCGCGCATGTGGATGTATCACATATGTGTTCCTTCCAAATGAGACTCAAACGTGAGTAAAGAAAAAATTATTGGTACATCATGCGCAACAGTTTGAGTCCAAAATCTAATGCAGCTAAAATGCTCTAGCCAAACTACTTAGGAATTAATAAAATATGGTGCCGCACACCGCATGCATGAGTGGACCAGCCCGATTGGAAACTCACTTGGGCCAACCAAGTCTTTCTTCCCTTCGGAGTTATTCGGAGTGAGTAAGCCATCCACTGCTATGCAATGTCGTTCTCTTCGTCGCTCTGAGTTCCAATGTCCTTCATATTCCCCCCCCCCCAACCCGTAAACCTTCTGACGCTACTTCCTTACCCACCACATTGACCCTTTAGGCTTTCGAGCCCGTGAGCGCAGTGAAAAGTCCCCTATAAACAGTTAGGCAGGCAAAACGAGCATCGCCTACGTCTCTTCATCCTGTTTCATACTTCGTCCATCGTTGCTAGTTCCTCCGCCAACGAGCCCTTCTTCCGCGTTTCGCGGCTGTGCAACGCTAAACTGCCTGTCACTGAGACACGCCTCACCTGAGAGGATTTTAGGACAGAATTTTGCAGATAGGGCTCCTGGGCACTCTAAAAGAGGTTCCAAGCATTACCGGATGGACCTGCACTTCTACGTTACAAGCATCTTAAAATAGCCCGTTAGCAGCCACTTTATTCTGGGTTAACGTCCGTCCTTGACAACAATCTACCCCGAAGTCGGTACGACTTGTACGCTCGTCGATCGCTCGAGTTTTTCGTGCTAAGCTTCAGTCCAGTGACCTAGTCCTGAGCTGTGCTTTTAAGTGCACTACGACACAGCATGTAGAAGTAGAATGCTTGGCACATTACAAAGTTGTAGATGATCGTCGGAACCATTATCCTTCTTTCATCCATACAATAGGAATTGATGGAGAAATTGCGTATTTAAAAAAATTAGTCAAAAAAGTGCTGTAATTTTTAGTTAGTTATCAAATTGTTAGCAAAATTATGTGACTATAAAAAACCACGTAGGTGCTCATCCCGATACATATGTACAAATTCGACAGAATACCAAGGCGCAATCGATTCCTTCCATGTTTGTTTTAAGCTCGTAACAATAACAAGGCAGTAAGCAGCATTTGGTGCAGAAGCATTCAAATAAACATTGGCTGACGTGGAGCGTTTGAACGAATTGAGAAGTTGATGCCGTCAGGGGTAGGAGATTTGCGGATATTTAGCCTTCGTTAAAGCAACAGTCCAGGGAGGGTCCGAAAATTTCAATGCCACTACTACTGAGGGATACACGAGCCCTAGTGAAGAACATATGCAGTGGAAATAATAAACGAACTTACCTCAGAAACTCAAAAACAGGGTGGAAAGTCCCTCAAACATGGGTGTTCTTGGGGATTTCCCCAATCCCGCCCCCTTGCCGGCCGTCATTGGACGCGTCGGCAATCGTGCTCGTTTTGGGACCACAGGGAAAATTGATTGAAAAATGGAGCGCGTTTACAGCGGGCACGTTCAGACACCTCGTCCAACGTGCGTCTTTATCCATTGCTGAGCGGCAGAGGGAGAGTACCTGTCTAGGACCCTCCTCGACGTTTTTTTCCAGTTTTTCATACATTAATCGTCTGGTTTTCATCTACAACTTCATTATTGGTGGTTTTTTCCAGCGAAACAGTTCCTGAACCTTTGCTTTAATAGAGCATTTATAGCACTGCCAAAGTTCCGATTTATGAGATCTTCTTCCCAAGAAAGAGCACA
>MU868397.1:103121-120987 GCA_036418205.1 Ostertagia ostertagi
CCAGTAAGTGGAGCTGTGTTTAAAGCAACAGTTCAGGGAGGGTCCGAAAATTTCAATGCCACTACTACTGAGGGATACACGAGCCCTAGTGAAGAACATATGCAGTGGAAATAATAAACGAACTTACCTCAGAAACTCAAAAACAGGGTGGAAAGTCCCTCAAACATGGGTGTTCTTGGGGATTTCCCCAATCCCGCCCCCTTGCCGGCCGTCATTGGACGCGTCGGCAATCGTGCTCGTTTTGGGACCACAGGGAAAATTGATTGAAAAATGGAGCGCGTTTACAGCGGGCACGTTCAGACAACTCGTCCAACGTGCGTCTTTATCCATTGCTGAGCGGCAGAGGGAGAGTACCTGTCTAAGACCCTCCCCGACGTTTTTTTCCAGTTTTTCATACATTAATCGTCTGGTTTTCATCTACAACTTCATTATTGGTGGTTTTTTCCCGCGAAACCGTTCCTGAACTGTTGCTTTAAATATGTTGCGTAAAAAATCGATACGACAACTATAGAACAACAATTGAAGGCAACAAAGCTACAGCCTATATGACGGCAAATATATAATAATAATGCTATATTTGAAGACACATTCCGCTGGAACCGTCCTTTGTGAGTATAGTTGTATGCGAAATCATAGACGGTGCCTCGTTTTTAGAGTATGAAAGTGCGTGACTAAGGGGCTGTCCCTTCTTGAGTTTGCTTCCTCTGCTTCATTTTGTCTCTGTTGCATCATGTGCTCTCGCGTATGCCGTAAAAACGCCTTTTTTGGTCTAGTTTTCTTGACGGTTTTTTGATTTTACCTTACTGAGGGTACTCTATAATGCTTTCGTTTTTGAGAAATGTACAAGGGTTTCGATGAGGGAATGTGTCTTTAATTAACACATTCACGCCGATGGCCGCCTATTTTCTGCTCGTCTGCGCTCTCCAATATACGTTGAACAACGTTAATGCCAAAAACGAATGTCATATTCGTAATCAGGGCACCAAATAACCCCTATACAGAAGTTTACACCGATTTTGGTGAAAACAAGGGTCGTGACAAGGTGACGCCAACTGGCGCCAGATGGCGCCACCGCTAAAAATGAATGTCGTTTTCGTAATCAGCATATCGAATTACCCCTATGGGCAAGTTACGGTTGTCTCTAGATGTACGCAAGTGCACTGCACCAGTGGAGGTGTTTTTACGTGATATCAGCGCGGGCTTATCTACCGGAAATTAGGGTAACTCTTCAAAAATAAGTAAGCGTAAAAAATAGTTGGTTATCTGCGCATAACCTGGGGAGATGCCAGATCTGCTTCCAAAATTTACATATATTAATACGTATTATAACACTACCCTACATAACCTACACAAACCTTCCGAGAAACGCTAGACTTCGGGAAAATTAATCGAACTGGACGGTTGCAACTTCGTTCCGCGGAAGTAGAAGCGTGAAATTTTCCGTAAAAATATACAGAAAATAAAAGTTGCAGCGGCTATCTAGTATTCTTGCTAACTTGTAAGTTTTAATACTAATCAAACTCACGTGGTATAGAGCTTCGAATCAGCGATAACAAAATAATCGTAATGCTGTGGATTGATGTTACTCCAATCAATCTTCACGTGTTGGTCACGATCACTTCGTAGATGTTCATGGTTCAATCCGAGCGCATGAAGTGTTTCATGCATGGCGATTCCTCTTGCCTAAAATTGCTTTCCTACAATTTGGCAAGATTTTTGGTGCTAACCTAGTTGGGGGGGGGGGCACGCGGCGCGCGGCAGTCTGCTCACCTGGGCTCTCTCGAGCGAGACAGTGTAAACTCGAACATTCCAGCTTTTCACGCATGTCAAGTGACTGCCCCACCCCCACCCCCTAGGCTGGCTACACTCCCCCTGGCCCACGGATTTCCGAACATGCCAGGCGAGCAGACTGCCGCGCCGCCGTGTGCCCCCCCACAACTAAGTTAGCACCGATTTTTTTTTATTTCAATTGAAGGAACGGGTCGCGATCGAACTGGTGCGTTATTCGTTTTAGATTAAACAAGAAGACACAAGAGGGGGTGATGAAGAAAGTGTGGGAGAAAAAGCAAAAATCCTTTTTGTTGTGGGCCGTGGTATGAGGGAGATACATAGCGCTCTTGTAGTTGGGGACCCCTTTTTCTCACTTAAAGCAACAGTTCAGGAACGGTTTCGCGGGAAAAAACCACCAATAATGAAGTTGTAGATGAAAACCAGACGATTAATGTATGAAAAACTGGAAAAAAACGTCGGGGAGGGTCTTAGACAGGTACTCTCCCTCTGCCGCTCAGCAATGGATAAAGACGCACGTTGGACGAGTTGTCTGAACGTGCCCGCTGTAAACGCGCTCCATTTTTCAATCAATTTTCCCTGTGGTCCCAAAACGAGCACGATTGCCGACGCGTCCAATGACGGCCGGCAAGGGGGCGGGATTGGGGAAATCCCCAAGAACACCCATGTTTGAGGGACTTTCCACCCTGTTTTTGAGTTTCTGAGGTAAGTTCGTTTATTATTTCCACTGCATATGTTCTTCACTAGGGCTCGTGTATCCCTCAGTAGTAGTGGCATTGAAATTTTCGGACCCTCCCTGAACTGTTGCTTTAAGATGGTTGTGCTGGTGGACACCACACCGACCTGCAGCCTCAAGTAACAAGAGAGGTTTTGACGTTAGATAAAAGTGCGCAAGCTCGAAATGCTGACCTAAACATATACTCTAAGTCGCGCTACTATGTACACCTACCTAATTTGTAAGCAAATTAGATGGGGAAAAACCTATCTTTCAGAAACAAAATAATTTTTACTGTAAGTAATATTTGTGATGGGAACTCACATTTCCACACTGAAAGCTGAGATAAACTGGATTCGCTGGCTCCACTCTCCCAATATACGAGAGGCCGCAACTAAACAACTAGTTACTTTGGACGTTAAAGAAATCGCACTGAATGGAGATTTGATAAAAAAAAAAATTAGTCTCATTGTTACACAGGCGCATTCCACGGTCAGTTATATAGGTGCAACCGGCATTTATATTAAAAATTCATTTAAATTAATATATAAAAAGCATTTATGTTGAAATTTTATTTATATTAAAAAAAATTGTGAGCTGGACGACTAAAAGAAGAAAAGAGAAAAGAGATCGTCAAAACCTTAATTTTACTGAAACATTTTTCTTAGTGGACGAGTGCAAGCAGGCACTCAAACAAACACCTCGCCGCTGAAGAGAACATACTTTGAGAAAAGAGCGCGTAACATATGAGTAGACGCAGACACCTAACGTATAGCCCCAACAAGATAACCCTGGCTCTAATTAAGCCAGCAACCTTCAAATCGCGACAGTAGCACTATTCTGTCTTGTGGGCCCGCATTACTGCTTACAAAAAAACGTGTGCCCTTTACCTTGTGTGGGATCTCCTTTTAAACTACTGTCCTAAAATTTTTGAAGATCCACTCTCTGGTACTTCCCTACATCAGAACTTCGATCACTTCCTTGCTTATTTTTTTAGCACTAAGGTGTAGTATAGTACTCATTTCTGCGTAAGCACTGCTTTGCATTTGCATTTCAGGTTATATTTTTTAGGTTATATTTTTTATATATTTTTAACAATTAGCAATATGATGACAAGTAAACTACTCACAATGTCGCGCTGTCCACCTTTTGATAATTTATGTGATATCCTTTCGGTGCTGTGGCGAGGTATTCGAAACGAATGCAGGTTTTTTCTTCGATCTCCTTTAAAGCATTTCGGACGTCGTTTTGTCAAATTCGGCTGAAAGGTAAGATCGTAAAAAATATACCAGAAAAAAGATAAAAGAAAAAAAGTAAAAGCTAAACTAGATGAAATGGCAGAAGAAGAACTAAAAAGCAGGGTTCACAATGACAGGAGGGCGGTGCGGCGGTGCGGTTTTGATGACGTCATGGTGAACTAGACCCTGGCAATGACTATGAACGCCATCGAAACCGGACCATTTTCCAGCCATCGTAATCGCTGACTTCAAAAAAAAAAACGGGGGTATAATGGTTGTCTAACTACCTTACCTAAAGATGCATCAAATGTATAGGGAATTGGCGATCGCAGATCCCATTTTTGTACAGGATGATCTTCGAAGAAAATAGAAGCTCTGAAATTAGATAAATCAGTTCACACTACTGTATACTTGATAAATAAGCATTGATGTTCAGGTGTGTGCTATAGATGAACATTGAAGGGTCCGCAATACACACATACATAAGTGGCAGTGTGCTTGGTTTTCTGGGGAAGGAATTAAAATCAGGATTTGCAGGTTATTTCGCGGTAGCAGAAGTAGAACCCAGTGCTTAAGGATTTTTAGGAACGATAGCTTGAAACTTTGAGAATTTTGATAATTTTTTGGAAATCTAAGAATGGTCAATATTTCGATTGTACTTGTAAGGGAAGTAACTATTAGTAGAGATACTGTAATCGATTCCTCTGATAGTTCTCAACTCTCTCTCTTTTAGATCTCGAGGACTGATAGGACGACCGCGACGAACCCCGAACGACAACAACGAGGGGAAAAAGCTGAGGACAGTCAAGGAGTCGCCGACGACTGGGGACGGTTGCGAGCCGCTAGGACCTGTCCTCCTTTGCACAATCTCTCGTATCCACCGTTTTACTCTCATGTCTATTCATGTTAATTGAGTCATAAACATGATAGCACTATCCTGCGTACGTTGCACTTTCATACTACACGATCCCTGCTCGCTGCGGCTGTTCCTAGGGAAAATTGAAGTTCAAGTTATAAGATTAAGACGCGAAGACCTTTGTTGACGGCAACCGTCCAAATTTACTCACTTATTTTTTATTTTCCTCATATATTCACTCATTTATTCATATGCTTATGCTTATTATCATCTTATCATCCATTTATGCTTTTCTCATTTATATGCAATGTACTCCTTTGATTTCTAATCGATGGGACTTTGCGTGCATAGAAGATGATGTTTTTGATCGTGGTGGCTGATTAGAGTCCTTACAGTTCTCGACGAGGCTTCTCCATATAAAAAGGGCATCGACGGGAGGGAGAAGAGTCATTCGCGTAGCTGCCCTTTCGCGTTTCTTGCTCGCGTAGCAAAGGAGTTTTTTCAGCTTTAATTTCATTTATTTCATGCTTAATTCATTTATTGGTAGTCTCTGTAATCCCCGTAGGTCACGATGCATTATTCACTCATATCTCAGCTAAAAATGATCGAATTTGGGAGATTTTTGAATTTTTTGATTTCTCAAATAATCGTGCATTTATTTTTATTATTTTATTTAGAATAAAGGTTTAATTACCCAAGTTTGAGGGCCTTCTCGAGCAACACAAAATACCCGCGTGGCAAAATTTGGTTTGGCGAGCTTTGGTTGAAAAAGTTGAGAAGGTCTTCAATTGGTGCATCGGCCGGGAATCGACCCGGGCGCCGCGTTGGCGGCGAGCATTCTACCACTGAACCACCGACCACGGATATGTTTTCATTTGCGCGTCCCCTTCAGCACCTCACTTCTCAATGTAAAGGGCGGGAGTGTTTTGTCTGCCAAGGTAAGCATCACACTTCCTGCTGCTTCAAAAGTGATCCTCCACCGAAAACGAACTCGACATCAACAGTGAAACCTTCAGCGACTTCGACTTCCCCACCCACAGGGAAAGATAGGCCGAAACCCTCACAGAAATCACGACCTACTTCTACGAATAGTCATCAGATTAGCCAGGACCAAGGAGCTACCGTACTCCATAATAAGGAACAAGATGGGTCAACCACAGAATCTCCATCGCGTGAGGAAAACACGGTCAAGCGCGTAACGTACCTACCTATTGGGGAAATTACAGCTATGGACCCGACAACAAGGAAATTGAGAAAAATTGCGGTGCTTCTGGATTCGGGTGCAGAGTTTTCATTTATTGAATACTCTCGCAGAAGAATTACATCTGCCCACCCTCGGAACAACTAAGCTGCGTCTCCGCACCTTCGGGACGGAACAGGTCCAGGAATGTATCAGCCGTAAAGTGCCTCTAGAAATTTGGGATGATAAGGGAAAACCATATTCTCTGGTGCTCCTTACGCACGACATCCTGACGACTACCTTGAGAACTCCTCCCGTTTTAGAAGAAGACATCGCGTTCTTGAAATCCTTGAATTTGCCTATAAATTTGGTCCAAAGACAGGAGAAGACGAAGCCACTAGTGTTGTTAGGTTGCGACCAGCTTTGGCAACTTCTTCGGAAAGATGAAACCCACATTAGCCTCCCATCCGGCCTCCAGCTCTTACCTACACATCTCGGACATCTGCTTACAGGTCAGATCCAAGAGAAAAGACCGGTAGTAAAGGCAACGGGCGACTATGAAAATCTAGGTGGGAATAATGATGAGGAATGGGAACAATTATGGACATCAGAAGCTCAGGTAAACGCGTTCTCATCAGAGCACTCATCGGAAAATCTAGACGAAAAGGCCTTGTGGGATAGATACTGGTCCATGGAACAAGACGGAACGGAACAGTTTGCCAGATCAGAAAGCGAAGTACAATCTCTGGTAGATAAGAAAGTTATGGAAAATTTCATCAACACGATAGAAAAGAAGGACGATGGCTACTATGTACGTCTCCCGTGGAAAGATATCCCTATAGAACTACCTGATAATAGGGCTATTGCGTTGCGACGTCTGATGAGCGTATGGACCTCGTTGCAGAAGGACAAGGAGCTGTTGGAAAAATACAATGATATCTTCCAAGAGCAATCACGCACCGAGATCATAGAAGAGGTCACGGATGAGCAACAACCGGTAGAGGGGAGAATCCATTCCCTTCCACATCAGGCGGTGCTCACACCTCATAAAAGCAGGACGAAAATACGCATAGTTTTCGACGCGTCTGCGCACTATAAAAATTCCCTTCCCTGAATGATGCGTTGCATCGGGGGCCAGTGATACTGCCCAAACTTTACGGAATGCTACTTCGATTTCGAATAGGGCGCATCGCGTTGATTTCGGACGTAGAGAAAGCATTTCTACAAATACGGCTTCACCAGGTGGATAGGGATGCGACGCGTTGCTTATGGCTGCGGGACCATAAAACTCCCCCTTGTGCGAGTAATTTGAAGGTTTTTAGGTTCACACGCGTAACCTTTGGTCTACTTCCATCTCCGTTTTTACTAGCAGCAACGACCCACTATCACCTGGATCAATACCCAAATGATAGTGACCTGGTAAAGACATCAAAGAGAATCTTTACGTAGATAATCTTCTCCTCACGACTGAGACGAGGGATGAGGCCGCTCACATTTATTCCAGGACGAAGACCATCTTTGGGGAGCTAAAAATGAATCTACGAGAGTTCGTTTCAAATGATAAGAGCGTCATGGAAACAATCTCGAGTGATGACAGGTCCATTGAGAGGGAACCAAAAGTCCTAGAATATCAGGTGGAATGCAGACGAGGATAAGTCTGCAAGTTACATGCCACATGATAGAACCGAGTAAGGTGACTAAACGCACGGTAGCAGGTTCCCTCGCGTCAGTTTACGATCCCATGGGATTAATGTTACCCTTGGTGCACAGAGCGAAACTCTTCCTACAGTCGCTCTGGAGAGATGAATTGGAGTGGGACACACTCCCTTTCAGACGATCGTAAAGTTGCATGGGAAGAGCTTATCAGAGACATGCAAGGATTCCAAAAGGATTTACCGCGTTTTCTGATAAACAAGCATGCAGAAGTCCATTTGGTCACCTTTGCAGATGCTAGCAACGAAGCTATGGCCGCGTGTACGTATTTGTGCTCCACACAATCGACTGATTTGTTAATGGCCAAAGGAAAGCTTCCCTCGTTGAAAGCAAAAATGACTATTCCCAAGATGGAACTGAGTGCTTTCACCTTAGCGATGCGTCTTACCAACTCAGTGGTATCCCAGATCGGATCTACTGTATCCATAAGATCGATCCTTGTCCTGAGTGATTCGGAGATTGTCTTAAATTGGATAAGTTCGAAGCCGCGTCCAGGATATAGGTCCTTTTATTAGGAATCGCGTTTTCGAAATTCAAGAAATTGTGGCACATTTAGAAAAAGGTGGTTATTCGGTGCAGGTTGGGCATATACCAACGCAGCTTAACCCGGCAGATTGCGCCACGAGGGGACTGGACAAAACGCGTTTCCAAGACCATTTTTGGTGGACCGGTCCAGAGTTCCTTTCCTGCCCGAGGGAAACCTGGACAGACGCGCACATACCAATCACTCTGGAAAAGTTAGGAGAGGGACAAGAAAGATCGGAAGAAGCCGAAGAAAGTCGAACGGAGAATTACGTATTGATGCATGCTAAGGAAGTTCACGTAGACCTCTTCCAAGGCATTCGTTTCTCAAGCCTTTCTTAGCATAAAGCGCAGTGGTTGCATATGTTATGCGATTTATTAAAAAGCTTGTAGATCGCGTAAATTAGGAAGAGGAAATCTCCAGTTAGACTTTCACCTATCTTTGAACAAGAAGGTGTAGCTGAATCACGGATTATCAATGGCAGCGAAATGAGAAGGGCCAGTAAGATGTTAGTCAAACAACATCAGCTTTCTCATATGAATCATTCAATCCTGAAATCGCTCCACACATCTTAACCTCTACATGGACGAGTACGGTATCCTGAGATGCCGTGGGCGGTTAGGGAGGAGCGATTTAGAAGAGTCGGCCAAGTTCCCCATGCTCGTACTTCAAAGGTCATGGCTTTCGCAGAACATCATAGCAGAATGCCATAGTAAACTCCACCTGAGTACAAGCCATACTATGTGCCGCGTGCGAGAAAGTTACTGGATCCCGCAACTACGAGCAGAGGTGACAAAAATGATAAGGCGCTGCATAAAATGTCAAAAAATGAATAATTTGCAGTACAAATATCCTGAACAGAGTCATTTACCCTCTCGCAGGGTCACTAGGTCACGTCCGTTTGCACACGTGGGGCTGGACTATTTTGGACCTTTATCTGTTAAAAATGACGACCGAATTGAGAAGTGTTACGGATGCATAATAACATGCCTTGTGACCAGACTGATACACCTGGATACGGTAGCGGACCTTTCGACACTCGCGTTTCTCCAAATGCTGCGTCGATTTTTTTCCAGAAGAGGTGTTCCGCTGTCCATAACAAGTGACAATTCTCCGACCTTCGCGTTAGGGGACACGATTTTATCCGAGTGTATCCAGCAAGTCAAAAATGATGAGAATATAAGAAGGGAAATTAGTAACCGGCTAATCCAGTGGATTTACATTACACCATACGCACCCTGGCAGGGAGGTGTATACGAACGCCTCATTCAGTCGGTCAAATTAGCCCTGCATAAGTCTCTGGGTAAAGTCACACCGTCGCGTGAGGAACTAGGCACTCTGATTATAGAAATCGAAGGAATGCTGAATACCAGGCCACTTGTGTATGTAGAGTCAGAATCGGATACTGATCGAGTGCTACGACCAATAGATTTCTTACAAAATGAATTTGAGGCACCAATGTCGTTGGAGGCGACAGAGGACGACAGTACGGATCCCCAATACGTGACTCCAGCGGAACGCATCGCTCTCCAGACAAAAAACCAGACGCTCCAAGCCTTGAAGAGTTCATGCCAAATGACTGAAAAATTCTGGCAAATTTGGCAATCGCAGTACATAACATCGCTACGAGAGAAACACCAGAGGGAAATAGGAAAAAAGCGCGGATCCCGCTTAATACCTGAAACGGGAAAAATTGTGTTAATTAATGATGCCCTTCAACCGCGCTACCAGTGGAAAATAGGCCGCATTTCAGAACTGGTAAAAAATGATGAAGGGATCGCAAGAGAAGCAGTAATATTGCTTCCTTCACATAGAAAGATTAGGAGGCCCGTAAATCTGCTCACACCTCTGGAACTAGATGATGACGATAAATTTTCAGAGTTGCGAACATCGACTTCACCTCAAGAATCCGAAAAGACACTGGACAGGAAAGAGGGTGATCACATGAGGACCCAATCGAAGAACAAAGAAATCGACCACTTATAACCTCAGACCAACGAAAAGAGTGGATTACCGAGAGCATGGCGCGTTAACGGACCTGCGAGCGAATTCTATTTTCCTGGTTTTGAGTATCAGCCTCATGATGGGAATCTGCTCAGGTGTCACTAACGTGGAACAATCGCGCCATGGAAGGCATATTCGTTGTGTTCAAGGAGGGGTAGAGCTTACGGCAGTCGATCGAATACCGTACGAAGTTTGCGCAGAAAATTACTGTGCGCACTACGCGTTACCAGATGTAGTAGAGCTAGTGAGATTTCCACCTCAGATAACACTCCATGAACATGACGTGCAGTGGAAATTTCTAGAGAATTCCTCGTTGGTAGCAATTGAGACAACGTGTCCCCCAGCACCCTTTTGTGACAATGTGGACTGTACATTCTGTTCAGCTTTGATATTCAATCCAGAGTGCTGGCCGGTAGGGGCTATCGGAGTGACCGCGTTGCTACTATACTTCATTATTACAGGCTGCTATGTATTTCTGTATGTTCCGCTTACCATGGGGAAACCAGTTCGCATTCTTCTTACCTGCATGCAGTACGCTTTTGGATGGCTTTCTAGGATGGCATGGCGCGCACTTTGTCGCTTCCGTCGTAGACGGACAAAGGACTTACTCGAGTTGCTGGCAATAGTACTAGGACTAGCGTCTCTGGTGTGCACGGTGAACGGATGTCAAGAAATTAACATTTTTTCATCGTGAGCAACACCGGTCTGCAGCCACTTCCGAGGACAAACAACTGTGCAAGGTCCAGTTATCGGAATTACTTAAGATCAGCTCCTTTAAGCGTGAAGCATGCATCAAGCTGACGAAAAATTATACTACCATACATGAACTACGAGTTTTCTGGAGAACACCTATCTTCACATGCGATCCCGAAACCGACTACTTCACAAGAGATACGGAATATCGCGTAGTGGATAGCAAACGCTGTGCGCGCAATCTGTGCGCGCATGGGATCCTGCATTAGGGGAAAATGTGAAGACATTAATGGATCCAGCTTGATCACGGAACTCGAAGAAGGAAATTCATATCCCGGCACAACATACTGCGTAGAATCATGTGGCGGCCTAGGCTGCGACTGTTGGTACTGGGGTTCTGGGGTGCTTGTTTTACCGCGTGTATCTAGTACCTGTCTCCAACAAGATTTTTGAGATCTTCCATTGCAGCAGATGGAAAGAAGCTGCGAAAGTTGAATTTGTTCATTTCAACGCGTTGAGTAATCAGAAAAAGAAGTACGTTGCTCATATGATTCCGAGTGTGCCGGTAAAATGGGGCGCATTTTCCTTCTCGCTTAGCTCACTTACGCTGCCACCCACACCAGCTCTGAATACACACTTTATTGCGGACAATAATGAGACGGCTCTGTGGGATTCGAGTTTACTTCCAGCGTTATTCTGTCAAAAATTCGAGTGCGGCGGAAAAGCTTCAGTGCGAAGTAAGGGAGGAATGCGCATGTTATCCAGCCGAATTAAAGGTCAACTGTAAATGCAAAGGCGTGGATATCGCGGAATGGTTTAGGAATCTCCAACACCGCTTTCCTGTAGTAACTCCGGCGCTAACGTTCCGAAGAAATCAGGAAGGGTTGGTGCAAGCGAGTGTTTCGACAATGGTTATGGCAGAGATTGTGATTAATATTCAGGATGAGTTCGAAACGAGTCTCCTAGTAGATGAAGCGATCTGTACAGTCCCCAATACAGTACTCACGGGTTGTTACAGTTGCGCGAAAGGAGCACAAGCCCTTGTGTCCTGTACATCATCACGGTTGACACAAGCTCAAATCGTATGCAGTGATTCAAGTTTTGCCATCAGTTGCGATGAAAAAGGTTCGGAGTCAGTGTTGCGATTCAGTTTCGCGAAGGCCCGTATAAGAATGATGTGCTCAGTCTCCTGTGGTGGCTCACCATCCACATTCGAAATAGCGGGAGTTCTAAAATTCACGCATTCGGTAGAGGGCATGATTAGCCTATGGATCGATGGACATACGAACAGTTTCCAGGAATTCGAATGGCCGGACGTATTTCATATCGTTGACGTTTTTATCCAGTGGTACAAAACGTTGCTCATAACTATCATCGGTCTCGTAGCATTGGTGGCTGCAACTTACCTGCTTTTCGCTACTTATGGACTGAAGCTAATCGGGGGCACATTTCGAGTCTTCACTACGATTTTTCAGCTGTTTTTTCGTGTTTGCTTTCGCGTCCCCTGCACTTTCTCAAAAGGGCTCCGCACGATGCATGAGAAGCTTCTATAAACGACACCTCTACGGCTTATGCACAATAGCTGGTTATAGAGTAGAATTTCGCTTTGCATGGTCCAAAAATACGTCCTGCAAATAAGAAGTTCGACCGGATCAAGTACGCGTTTTCCAGGATGGCTGCACAGGACGTAGACGACGACACGAAGTATTGGTCCACGTTTATGGTCAAGCAGCACTACAGATGGGAAGCCATCAAAAGCGACCTGGATGCAATGTCCGAAGCGTTTCAACAACAGATCAGTATCGCGTCAATGATCCAGCTGCAGTGGAGCTATACCCAGACAGAAGAAAGCTTTGTGTTGGGGACCCCGGCTCACAAGATCCGGACTGTGTCGAAGGTTATGAAGGACCTGATCCTGACGAGAGAAAGGATTTCGCGTATGGGAGTTCGCTTTGTGTGCACCCTCCGCTTCTACAAGGACCAAATATTCATCGGTAAGCCAAAGAAGCCTAAGGAGGAATGGGAAAGTGAAGCAGAAGCAGCTCTTCTACAGCTCGACAAGAACGTTAAACGATTCAGTGCCGTTATCAAGGAAATGGAGCGTGAGATGGAGCAGGCAGAGAAGGACTTCAACGTAGGGCCCTGCCACACGAACGCTCAACACATCAACACCTTATTCCGTCGAGCATTCGATAATTTGACCGCAACGGATAAGGACAGTGCTGAGAAACGTTTCGAGACTCTTCAGCAAAAACTAGACGAACAGAGTGAAGAAATATCGCGTCTGAAGAAAGCGCTGGAGCCGAAGCAGAATACGGCGGAAGACGTGGAAATGACGGATGATGTCTACTGGTCGCGTATGGTAGAAGAGGTCCACGATGTTGACGAAGCGAACCAGGTCCAGACCTCCCCACCGGAACTCGTATCCGAAGGCCCAGATGAGGAGGAAGAACTGGATTTCCGGTCAGCGGCTGGTGATGAGGAAGAGGCCATGCAGAAAGAAGATCAACTAAAAGTGGTGTGTGACGAAAAAGGAGAACGCGTAGTCGAAAGAGTTCAAGCTGATCGAGTAGTGGAGCGCGTATCAGAAGGTCGTCACGAGGATCGTCGTCAAGTTCAAGCTGATCGAGTAGTGGAGCGCGTATCAGAAGGTCGTCACGAGGATTCGTCGTACAGATCAAGCCTGAGTGAAGTAGTGGAGCGCGTATAAGAAGATTGTCAAGAGATCATCGTGAGGCTCCACGACGGGACGAGAGAGAGCTGGAGAAGCTGATACAGGACGTGCAAAAGAAAATCGACCACATGGAACGAGCTCTGAAAACATTCCCGTACAGGAAGAGGGAGACTTTCTCTCCTGGTGTGAAGAGGACGACCAAGTGCTGTTTCTGTGGCGTCGTTGGAAGGCATTTCTCGGACTCGTGCCCGACAATCACTGACGGGCAGGAGAGATGGGAACTCATGCTGGAAAGGTATTTCTGCCAATACTGTCTGAAACGATGTGGAATGTTTGACCTCTGCTCTTACAAAAAGAAGCAATGTTTTTATTGTGAGCGCGTGAAGGGCACACCGTTCGAGTTCGTGATTCCGAGTGAAGAGCATCATACGGCTCTGTGTAAAGTCCCAGACAGAAGAGGAAGGGCCCGTACGCGTATCGAGGAGGCCAGGGAAGAACTTCGTCAGCTGCTGGGAGAGTTGGCGTTGGCTACGGTACTGCGCAGACGTGAGCAGGAAAAACGACAGGAAGAGGAGAAACAAGGTGGAAGGAAGTGAGGGAAACCGGAGTTTGGGCTCAATTTGGACTGAGATGAAAATCCTTGAATGAATTGATTGATTTGATGTTGATTTGTTGATTTTGCCTTCGTTATTGTCGGCCGGAGTGACGGCAACCGTCCAAATTTATTCACTTATTTTTTATTTTCCTCATATATTCACTCATTTATTCATATGCTTATGCTTATTATCATCTTATCATCCATTTATGCTTTTCTCATTTATATGCAATGTACTCCTTTGATTTCTAATCGATGGGACTTTGCGTGCATAGAAACGATGATGTTTTTGATCGTGGTGGCTGATTAGAGTCCTTACAGTTCTCGACGAGGCTTCTCCATATAAAAAGGGCATCGACGGGAGGGAGAAGAGTCATTCGCGTAGCTGCCCTTTCGCGTTTCTTGCTCGCGTAGCAAAGGAGTTTTTTCAGCTTTAATTCATTTATTTCATGCTTAATTCATTTATTGGTAGTCTCTGTAATCCCCGTAGGTCACGATGCATTATTCACTCATATCTCAGCTAAAAATGATCGAATTTGGGAGATTTTTGAATTTTTTGATTTCTCAAATAATCGTGCATTTATTTTTATTATTTTATTTAGAATAAAGGTTTAATTACCCAAGTTTGAGGGCCTTCTCGAGCAACACAAAATACCCGCGTGGCAAAATTTGGTTTGGCGAGCTTTGGTTGAAAAGTTGAGAAGGTCTTCACTTGTCCTTCTTTAGAGACGAAGGTGTGTCGTTGTGGTAACATAAGTGTGTGCTGTCTTGGCCCTTGATGTGCGTGGGTAATCATATTTTCTCGACTCGTGGCTAACCCTGGCACTGGTGTCTTAGATTAGTTACCCCTCTCCTTGACCCTCCATGGTAACCGTGTTTACATCGTTGACAATGTTTTGCAGAATGAAACCGATCCTATTTTCTCTAGGCTCTGTCTGACTGGCCTCATTTCTGCCTTTAAAGTCAAATGTGATGCGAAAATTTCTCAGGGAAGGAGTTGCGTTTGACCGTCTTGGAAGAGAAAGAGGCCAGGCCATGATGCAATCCTTTCGCTATTTCTTTTGATGCTCTAACGACCCTGTATCTTTACCGCTTGGTAAAATAGGCTTCATGTTAATCTTTCAGCCTCCGTTATAGTCCAGTGTCGCTTTGTGTCTTTGATTTGTTTAGTTTTCAACTTTTTTTCTAGTTCGCAAGGCCAAAACACGGCTGTACATTGAACGATGGCGTTGTAGCGCTCCACTAAAGAGTCTCTTAAGTGGCTGACAATTATGGGATATTTACGTCCTCAGTGTCCTACACTGAAGCATGTATGTATATGCTACGAAAGTGCACACTTTATATGAAGCTGCTATGTTTAGTACACAACACAGCATAATTTAGGGCTAAAAAGTTCAAGGGATTGGACCTCGTTACGACGAGTCGAACATACCGTTTGAATTTTGCTCCAGGGGGAGGCACATCTGTTCCTTCGCCGGCTTTTCCAAGCTCATTGAGCAAAAAGTTGGCCTGCTTTTCGGTGAGTAAAATGTCTTTATCGAATATACCGTTATCAGCAGCAGTGACCTGAAATGGCAGAAAGGAAAGAGGATGAAGTGGTCCGCTCTGATCGCAATTCCTTGGTTTCTACTTCTTAAAGGAATCTTCCACGGAAAGACTGCTTATCCTTTCCTTGTGTACAGGTGTTGGGCATGGTCATTGAAGACCATATGCAAAGTTCAGAGCGAAAATGATGAAACCCCCAAGAGAAACAGCCCTTGGAAAGACCCATCTGTGGGACCGGATTGGACCAGTAGGCGGGACCGGAAGTGCTTCTGTGACGAAGTGCGTGGCAGGTGCGGATCCACGTGTCAGTTTATGGGAAGGGCCCAACATGAATCCAGTTCACGTTCACGCTTTTGACACGTTTGCACGTGTTGACTCCACGCCGCTAACAGTTGTGGAAGTTTTACAGCGGGAATTCAAAATTTTCATAGTCGAACTGGTTATCATAATTATTATCAAAACCATCGCTTATGTTCCGTTCTTTTTGCTATCTTCATGAAGCAAGGGGCCTAAGGTATCGTTTTTTTGTAGGAATGGAGGCGATGTTTTTCCGTGGAAGATTCCTTTAATTGTCAGAAAGTAACTTAAGTGCGCATTTGAGTGGAAAATCGCTCCTCATGCCGCTGCACACATCTGGCATCAGTCATTGATCCATCGCCCCAGCACTTTCAAAGTAGGATCAAACCCTAGCGTTGATACCTTTACCAAATTTTCACGATCCTCCCCTCTCGCTATATCATCACCACTATCAGCCTTAGGGGTCCCCCTTACGACTCCTCCTCCCTCACCTCCCCCGACCACAAGTCTCAGCATCACGTCTTCTCCTACAGTAAGTGATTCTAAGAACCCGACACATTAAGCCCCCGCCCGCTTTTTGCCTACAAATTTCTCTTTCCAAAATGCCATAAATGGCTCAGGACGCAGACGGAGGGTAAACATGCTAGAAGAAACAGAAAATTTCCCATTTTTTCTCTTCCTCTTTTACAATCTTCCGTATTCGGCAAAATCGTTGAAAAAAATTTCAGAAAGATTCTCTCCCCTGCATTCAGGACCCCTTTTACTTTACGAATACGATCTCGTCCGAATTTTTACAAGAGTGGTTCCACCATGGTTGGGTTAAGAGCTGTGTGGCCTAGGCAGGATTTGTTTTGATGCAAGTAGTCACCACCGGCTGCGCTATCTCAGCCCATGCATCCTTCGAGGAACGAACCAGAGGTTGTCTCAAAACAGGAGAGCGAGTCTGGTTAATTCAACCAATATAGTATTAATATCGCTGAATCCTACCGTGCTAGAAAGATTTGCCCTCTCCAAGAGCGCTTGCTTGACCTGCATTGTCCTGTCCAATCGGAAATTGATGCTGTCTGTGTTGTCCTTCCCGGTGACGGATTTTTCGAAGTCGAAAACCTAGCATTAGATAGCGGAATTATCAAGAGTCTCTTACAATAACATTGGACTCTAGCTGTGGGATCTGTCCATACTTTTTTGACTACTGTCTCCTTCACAGAAAGTTCCTGTTGATTCTGTTCCATACACTTGAAATTACGACAAACATCCTGGAATCATGATAGAATTTAATCAATACAAGAAAAATATATGCATTAAAAGTAAATTACCCGTATTCTATTGCTGATCTCCGGATGAATGGCTCCAAGCTGATGGACGAATGCTCGAGCTGCGTCGACGAGCTCAGGATTAATACCTGCCAGTGGATCTTTGATGAAGATCCTGAAAGAGTGGGTATACTGCGGAGGAAATCTAAAGGGAATCAATCTTAGATAGCAAGCCTACTTTGGAACTCTCGGTAAGAATTTTCCACCTTCTCTAACGACGGTAGTGACAATAGTGGCAATCTCTTCGAACAACGGAGTTCTTCCTCCACTAAAATATTTTTGATTACTTTCAAAAAAAATTCTGTGTTCAGCACATGTTATGTCATGCATGCTAGCCAAGAACTGAGTTGGAATCCCCATAAGGTTTTGAAAGGAGAGCCAGGTAATTTGATAGAGTTTGGAACGTTGATTACAACTGCTATGTGAACTGAGAAAGTTATGAGCAGTGAAAATTGGCAAAAAAAACGGTATATGAGACGAGCCAACGTCGGCAACTCAAAGTAGCCGTGGCCCTCGCTTTGCAGTCAGCAGGTGGTGTGTTTGTTCCCCGATGGCGCACAATTTTCTGTGCACGGTTCTTTGCACCCATCAGAAGATTCCACCAGAGAAAGAGAAAAACAAAGTCATAACGGGCGCCATTTTTATGATCATTACTACTTCTTGCTCCTGGCAGCTGGGGCTCCGATGGTAGACTGGATGGGTTACAAGGACCTTGAAATGATGCCAGAGCCA
>MU868397.1:123861-168574 GCA_036418205.1 Ostertagia ostertagi
CTCTGGTCTTGCAGATCAAGGCAACAGCAAGTGAAAGCGCACTACCGAATGAAGCTACAGCTATTAAGGACCTCTCTAATGTGGCTCTGTACGATACGCCTAGGAGGAAATTACTGTTCACAGGTGCGGAGTCTTATGCGCGAGGCGCGTTCTCTAACAGGGTGAGAATGGCTTCCAGGCAGGGTCAGTCCTATCGTGAGCTACTTTTTCGAAAAGTTTTTACCGACGCCCCCCCCTCTCAGGAAGAAGTTTCCTACGCCCCCCCCCCCCGTTTTTCCGGACCGATTTTTATCCCAAAAATACCGTCGAGCTGGCGGGGGGGTAGTATATGAGTTCCCTTTAAGACGCGGCCGAAAAATCTTTACATTTCCGTACAATTTGCCTATGTTTTACACAGTATTCACTGCCCTCTGCTTTTCTAGGAGGTGGTATATACGCGCGCTTGAAACGGCCCGAATTTTTCGTACGCCCGCCGCTCCCTCTCATTCACATGCCACTTCTTGCAACCGCCTAAGCAAGCACGACCCCCCCCCCTACAAACTCACCAAATACGACCCCTCCGTTGCTAAGGGTAGCAACATAGGATTGACCCTGCTTACAGGTCGCCATGGGCCTTTATAAGAGGATATTTGTTATACCACTAAATGTGCCTTTGAACGCTGATCTCAAATATACCATCAAATCTGTCTAAACGGATTCCGCTGAATGGAAGTTAGGAAGCCAAACAGTCGCAACCAAAACGTTCGTTAGGATCGGCGCCCTCATCTCGTTTTGTCTGTCATTTTTTACACTCTTTGAAATCGCGGCTAAAATAACCTATTCAAAGCCAACAGTTCCGCGCATGGTGGGCTGTGGCTTCGGAAAAACGACGACAATCCTCGGCGATTACGATTTAGCTTGACTTTAGATCCCCTCCTAGCGGTATTCCAAAGTTTGTGTTTTTGTTCACTAACATTTCCTTATGTCACGGCTGGGCAGTATAGCTCCAAAAGGAAACCGGGCCAGACGGGAATTTGCCGTCGTCTCCAAACACCCCACCCTGCCTGGCTGTTGCTTTAAAAGCTTGCTTGTTCTGCCAAGAAGAAGGCCAAAACAGTAGACGCCTCGATGGCAGGGACCCGATCCGGGGTACGGCGTTTTGACTGCAAATCCCGATCACTAGGCGTTGACACGTTGTGTTTCATAACCACTTCACTCTCTTCAAAGCATCGTTTCGCAGATTAGAAGAGTAGATTGCAGATCAGCTGTTCAAAGGCCACACCTGGCGCCATTACATCACTTTGGCCATGGCCATGGCGACCTGAGAGCCTTTCCTTGTAGGTTTTTAAAAGAGGCACTTCACACTAGGCGACTGGTTGATAATGGGACTACGACTTATTCCCTTGTAAGACTAACTACGTTCCCGACTAATCCTGGGAAATCTAGGATGTCCCGGAAATCAACAGTGTCAATAGTATGAGATAGCTGCTACGGAACATTTATCAAGAAAAGGGGCCGAAAGTTACTGTCGAAAACGCTTCTTTCTACAAACTTTTCGGGGATTCTATATCCCGATGTCCTAAAATTTAGGATATTCAGCGAAACAGATCTGCGGATTGAAAGACTGCAGGAGGGACAAGGGAGAACAGAGACATGAAAGCGCAGCTAAGGGCAGCGCTGCTGTAGGGAAAGAACCTACCTGCTCGCATTAGGGACCTATTTAGGAACGTTTTTTTGACGTCTTCGGAGGCTTGAATGACATATATCTCTTCCTATTTCACCCACGCACCCTGTCACCACCTTAGCACGTTTGACTCTGGGAATCTGCCATAGGCCGATGTCAGAATTTGCCAATCTTGCGTTTCACTCGTAGCCAGCCCGTGGTTTCGCTAGCGGATCGCTGGATTCGCTACTAGCGAAACGCTGGATTCGCAAATTCCGACGCCGCCTTTAAAGAGATGACAAAAAATCTCAATCCCATCTCTGGTAATGCTCCAATGACAAACACGAATATCATTTGATGAGCAACCTTTTTCCTTAACCCAAATATATTTGATCATATCTGTGAAGAGACTCTAATAAGACGCCAATTCTCGAAAAAAGGCTTGGAAAGAAACCACATTAGTTATACACTAACTCAATATACACAGCTGTTACCCTCTGTGAGGCAACATCCAGGATTTCTCAACGTGTGGAAAGGAACGGGGGGGGGGGAAGAGTCGTGTTCTGCTTCAGAAAAAGTTACATATTTGGTGAATCGACAGAATTTTGATGGGAAAGAATCTGGGGTATCGCTCGGTACGGGGACATCCTCTAGGAACAATCCACCGTTTAGGAATAGAGGGGGGGGGGCAGAAACTCCGAAAAGAGGAACTTGCTCACACACCTTGAAGCCTCTGAAGCCTCTCCTTCCCTACTCAAGGCCTAGTCCCGTTTTTGGTAAAAGGATGAAGCCCTGGGTGCGGTTTCAGGGGCCTTGTCACCACAATACCCCCATGTTTGCGATAGCGCTAAAATACTAGATAGAAAAGGACACGGAAAGCCAAGCGTACTTTGAGGTCAAGGTCGGTAGGTGCTAGAAAGGCAGGAACAAGGAAAGTCGTGCAGTCGTGACAGCCACCGGGGAGGGATCATAGTAAATTTCCTGAACGTTTGGCTTTTTCTTCTGCTACCTATTACGGTTTTGGAGAGCTTACCCGAAAACTTCGAACCACATCCTCTCCACCACCACCTCCTGCAATATCCGCTGCCATGTTACCAACTCGTCCTATTAGTTCTTGCAGTCCAAAGTTGTTACCCTGAAAATTAATGGTTCCAGAGGCATTTCTTTTACTATTAAGTCAACTCACGGGAGGAGGTGAGCCAGGTAGTGGAGGTCCAGGAGGCGGTGGACGGCCAAATGGCGGAGGGTGTCCAAACGGTGGAGGAGGCCCTCTAGGTGGAGGAGCTCCACGGAAATCGAGACCGAAGCCTGGTGGAGGAGGACCTCCGAACTGTCGTTGAGGCTGTCTATTTTGGCCCCATCGATCGTCATTGAAACCCTGATTACCCCATGCTGGTCCACCTGCGATACCACCTGAAAATAACGTCATGTTGCTTCGGTTGGTGCTCAACTACAAGAAACTAAATGTGAAGTAAATATTAGGGCAATTCATTCTAATTTTCAATATTATGAATTTCAATTTCAGTAATTAAATTGTCAATTGGATTTCAATTCCGGGAAAAAAATTAGCCCTAAATTGCTTCACAAGGCACCTGCAAATGCAATGGATGGGATTATTGAGGGGAGCAACATAGCAATATGAACGGTCCCAGCCAGAGTCAACCCTGCGTTGCGCAGTTCGCAACGGCACGTTGAGAGATCCTCAACGCACGCTGTATGGGCGGAGACGCAGACGGCTTGAGCATGCGAGTGTGAATGTTCGCGCGAGAGAACGTGTTTAATCGGGCGAAATCGCGCAACGTGGCCGTTGAGAACTGCGCAACGCAGGGTTGACTCTGGTCCCAGCGCGATAAGGGGTGTGGTTGAGCCATATACGGCTCTCCCACTGACTACACTGTTCTGCTAGCGATCTCTAAAAACTTCACCGCTTCAAAAATGGCAGTGCAAAAAGATTGGTTCTTTTGTAATTCAATATCTTGTGCTTATAAAGTCAATAACAATATACCTATTTATTCCAATAAAATTAGGAACTTGATCCTATCAGGAAACTTTCATAAAAAAATTTACCATCTGCTGTAGAGGTTTTTTGCTATCGAGCGGTGGATTATTTACCCTTAATAATGATTATTCCAGCGTAAACTTGTACATAAGAATTACTTGGTGTCCTGGTTACGAATATAACATTCGTTTTTGAAATTGGCGCTGTCTAACGCATACTTTCTGCTTTCCTCTCTAACTTATATATTATGCTTAAGACTAAGCTTACTGGAAAAGGGGGACTACAAGGTGGGTAAACCACGCGGCATGTGACAAAAGCTGAGGTGTGTGATATCAGGGTGAGTGTGCACTCACTTCTGAGCACTCCTTTCCCCAAGGCTTAGTTCTGATAGTGATCAGCCCAGTGCGAGGGCACAAACGAGCAGAATGGGCGCCAAATGACGCAAGAGTCAAAATTAAATGTCATATTCGTGATTAGGTTACCAAATAACTCCTACGTACAAAATTACTCCGAATTTTGTGAAAACAGCTGTTGCAGCCGGGTGGCGCTAACTGGCGCCAGATAGCACCAACATCGAAAATGAATGTTATATTCGTGATCAGGGCATCGAGTTACCCCTATAGGCAAAGTTTCGACAAAATTTTTTTTAGATCTTGGAGCAGTAATAGTGAAAATGTGCCATGAAAATTGGACTTCAGCGACGAAATCTGGGCTTTCGTGTGACTTTCTATGGGTCCATAATCCAACAACTACAAAAATTGAAGAATTTTTTTTCAGAGCTCATTTCGAAGTTTTTTTGAAACTCGACGTATGAACTCCTCTCAGACTGAACTTACGAGGATAATCAATGAATATTCTAGATTCTATAAACTACCAGAAATAATAACCTACTCAATAAAGAATGGAAGGAATTAATTAGCACTTGGAAAATGTGAAAGCGCATCACGGATCGACTGGATATGAAGCAGATGTTGTTGAGTTGTAAATGATATTGGGATGTAATGTTCTCAGATTAGTAATCGAAACCCACTGAATAACGATTAAGGTTTCCTTGGATTCAAAAGTGCGTAGGCCAAGGTGACTCACATAAAATCTTCTGTCACGCAGATGAAAGCACGCAAGTTGAGAAGGTGGGTGGAGTCACTGATAGAATGTTGTACTGCCGATAGGTGTTTGACTATTTAACACAGTAATGGCAGCGCGGTCCGCTAGCGGATCACACGTTGGGGCCACATGGGCCAGCGTGAGTCACAACCGGTCACAACCATGACATCCTTTCTATACGCACATGCAATTTCTTTGCGATTTTGCGTCAATTCTGCATATTTAAATAATGAACGACATGGTCTGGAAAACAGTTTATATTCTGACAAAAATTGCTAAAATATTGAAAATAGAAATAGTGACCGACGAGGAGGTCACACTTCTACAGTGTTGCTCGTCCCAGGAGCCAAAAAAGTGCTCCCACCCCCGTCAATTTCCTTGAATTTTGAAGGAACGCTCGAACGAATAGGAGTGATCAGTGGTACCACTAATAACACCTTAAAAGGACGAATTCACGATTAAAATGAAGGTCGAAGAAGGAGTAATTCACCTAGTTGAGGGACCCGCGGACCTCCTGAGGGTGCGGAATGAAGCGCAATTGGCACCGAAGTAGTTGACCTCGGCGACCTAATAAGGCTCAATCTTGGCGCGGTAAGCCAGTGCACGCCCACCAACCAGCTGATCGCTCGCCGTGGGTCTATACATGGCGATTGATTAGATAGCAGAGAGAGCGTAGTGTTGAAGAGGGAACAGCGTAGCGATCCGCGTCAATGCACAAATCAACGAGGAAGGAAGGGGTCCCATTTCTCGGGTTCTGGGCCGTTTCTCATGATTTTTCCTTCGTGTGTTACTCGCCATCCCTAGGTCAATTTGAAATGGGTTGCTTTTTGATCGTTAATTCGTCCTTTAAGTTCAAAGCGCCCTCTACCTTTGAATGGATCGGTAGTTTGAGTCATAACACGCTGCTATTAGTGGGTTTCTGCCCAAGAAACGTCGTCTTCTTTGTACATCACCAAAGTCCGTTGAAGTCCGTTGACCTCCACTTACAACACTCTCTCGAGAGGTTACAATGAAATTTAAAGATTCAGCAAAGCAGAATCAGGTTATTTGGCCATCCTCCCGCCCTGAAGTACAGTACGTGGCGCATCCCGAAAAGATTCACTCATGCGTATTCATCTATTCTATGCAGTTTCGAAGGGTTTACACAGGCGTAGCAGCTTCTAGCTTTATATTAAGCAACATGTTTATATTCTTATCGGCAAAGGAACCCCACACATGTACTGTTTGGACTGACTCTCCACTATGAAAATTTAATAGGAACTTTTCTTTTGATACATGCCAACCCCACTTTTTGTGGCTGTTTTGCACGAGATCGCACGTGTCGTGGCCGGGTCATTGCAGGAACATGATTTATTGCGTCTGCTAGAATACTTCTTCTTTCACACAACTAGGGTAATAGAGAACTTACTTGTCAACTTGCCCTTGCCTTTTTGTGCGCAGTAAAAAAGTAAAATAAAATAAAGAGAATTGTAAATTTAATAGGAAAGATGTTTCGTTTTATGTAATAATTCGAATCGTTGAATCCCGTAAATGTATGTTTTATTATGGGGTCTATGCAACGAGATAGTCTAGTTTCCGTTTCGCACGTGCCCTTAGACGGAAACTAGACGGATTGAGTATCCCTCCTGTGAGCTCATCAGTAAGGAAAGGAAGGAAAAACTGTTGTTCAAGATATTAATTACTTTATTTTGTATTTCAAATTCAAACATTTTTCCAAATTATTATAAATATTACATTAGGAACAATATGTCTATGTTCTTATCTTCAAAACTTGCATGCCAGAAAAAAGCACAATTCACTTGAGCCCAGATAGGCCACGCTTTTATATCTCCCTCAAGGATTGCGATGACATTTGCATGTGATTTAGTTTGTGTAATAAAATGTGGCAAAAAATAAATAATAAAATAAAGTGTTGAATACAGCCAGTGCTATTCCAGATAAATTGGCACGACACCTCTACGAAAAATTTGAATTGCAAATAAAAATTTAAAGAAAACGCAAAGGAAGTGCCAAGGATAGAAGGTAAGGGCACTTATCACGATGGGTCAAGAAGGACCAGTTGCAGGGGACCAGTAGTGCTCAATGGCACGCCAGTGGCGAAAGAGAGAGACCAGTCAAGAAAACGCAAAAAGGGACCCTCTTTTTTGGCTCACCCATGAACATGTAAAAGCTCAGAAAACGGATTCATGAACGAGTTCATCGTAACGCCTTTGCGCATGACAGTCCATGCTCTCGTAGAGTTGGTTCAGTTGTGCCGCTGCTGACAACGCAGCTCGTCCAAATCACCAAGTAAACTAGTAGGCGGATCGCTTTTGGGGCGGAGTGCTTTCGAAGTCTTGCTCAGCAACAAATCATTTTCGTCGTGAAAGCGCCACACTTTTCTTCCTTGGCAGCCGAGTAACTGCTTCATGTGGTACGTATGCTTCCCCGATGCGCTCCCTCTTTATCATGACCGCTGCCTTTAAATGCTGCGAACGCGATGGTCTGAGGATGGTGAAATTTTGGCGACGTCATTGGGCGTCATGGGTGGATGATCGTCGAAGCGTAGAGGAGGCCTCGAATACATCCCCTTCTCCTTCTCTCTCCTCCCCCCCCCCCACTCTTAGCTCGCAGAGAGGTCTGGTTTACTGAACCACCAAAGGTGTCGAATAACGGCATCGAAATCGCATCGCCCTCCTGGTCACTGCAGTCGAGTACCGTTGGCAGAAAGTCGGCAGTGTAAGAGTATCTGCTTCAGGTTGCTTTATAAAGGATAAAGGACAAAGCATTTGGCGTAGGTCAAACCGTTTTTGGGATGCGGCACGCATTCTACTTCCATTTGTACATCCGTAGTGGCGTTTGAATGCGATGTGGCCTATACAGTGACTTACGGGGGCCAGCCGATGTACAAGTCAGTGATTTTATCCTCCCAGACAGATCTGGCACCAATTAACCCACCCCGGAGGGATGGAAGGCTTGGTTGGCCCTGGCGACTCACGACCCAGGATTTGATCCCCGGAGCGCTCACGTGGTAAGCGTGCCACTTCCCACTGCACCACTTCCGCACGTGGGTTGCTTTATGCCTCAGAAAACCCCACTTTTCATCTCTTCCGTATGCAGAAGTACCAATATAAAGTTGGAAAGAGTCGAGCTTTGTTTAACGCTTAAAAACTATTACGTTTTTTATTTTTCATGTTTGTATGTTTATAAGAAATTGTTTGAATAGCGGCACATGAAGAATCGCTGCAAGAATATGGAGAGTCGACAGATGGACGGAGCCCGGAGTGAACTACTACGGAATTTTCGGAGACTCACAGTCCTCACTGTGTTCAGTGCCTTCCTTCGCAAGGTTTTCGCCTTGTCGCTCGTCGACGTGCGTGCGATTTTCTTCGGTCTCTGAAACTTCACTGCAAACCGCTCAACGAAAAGTATGTTTTCAGCAACTTATTCGTGCATTTCTTCGAAGATTTCTAGGTGGGATTGTGCAATCAATTGAATAAACGCAGTGGTATCAGGATAAGCCACGCCGTTAAGGAAAGTTCAACATAGGTGTGGTGCAGCTCGTGTTGAATGAAAACCAGAGCCATTTTTAAGCACGAAAATACAGGAGCGAGTTTTTGCTTCAGAGAATTGGGAAATATTCGGAAATTTTCAGGGTATTTAGGGTATTCACGCGAAAGACGTAGTTTTTTGAGGACCGAATAACTTGCATCGAAGTTGAATGATATAAGAGACAAAGGTGGAGAAAAATTTAGAAAATGAAAGAAAGAGAAATAATAAAAGCAAAAAAAATGAAACAAAGGACTCCGTTGACTGCGGTAATGTTGAGTTCAAAGCCTCGAGTTCATTAGGAAACTGAGATCGTAAGGTTCTTGCTACGTAAACATGAGCCACGTTTGACTTAAAGGCAAAGTTCGGGCTCAGACCTAAGAAGCTCTTACCATGGCTAGGAGTGTTGGATACGCAAGTGCAAAGATAGCGCCACCTTTCTACATCGAAACCCTTCACCAGGACCCTAGGCGCCATGTAAATACTTCTAACAGACTCCGTCAAGCTATGATCCGCCCACCGTTCGATATCTTGTCTGCGTCGCCACGTTGATGTGCTATGCTCTCTCTTCTTGGACTTCTCTACCACCCTCCGCGCTCACATAATCTCTCACCTTCCTGCCTGTCTTGCAAGCATCTCCACACCATGGAGCAGAATGCTCATATTTCCTATGTATTTCAAAACTTTCTTCGCTTTTTCCTTCATTGGCGGTCCACCTCCCACCCCTACTTTCACTTTGAGTGGAATCACCCCATCAATTCCATCATGAATCTTGCCTTTAAAGGTAAAGTATGGGCTGAGGCTAGCTGAGGTGTTGTTGCGCTTGAGAGTGACAATGGAGATATGAAAAATAACGCCAGCAGTGGAGAAACGGGAAGAAACCTCTGACAAGACGAAAATAAAATTCTCTCTCCGGTAGCAGCAAAGCGAAATAACGCTGATTTGTGGGCGGGCTCAATGGCGTGAGGCGGGGCCTGCTGCATCCTAGGGCCATGGCGCATCGGCCTTGTCGAATAGTCCTGAAACTTGTGTACGTGCTTTCGCTTGCATATCGCTGCGCTCTCTAGGAAAAGCTGAATTCGAACACAAATCCCAGATCTTGCGTTTAAGCATTGCAAGTACAGAAAGATTGGAGTGAAAAACATACAAAGGTGAAAAAATGACGCTGGACGACTTGTTCAGGTGACAGACGTGGAGAACGGACGAGGGTTGCGTCCGCGTCTGCGGTATTCTCGCCGATTGGTCCACCTCTTTACTGCATTTCAATCTATGATATTTCCGCTACCAAAAACGGGCCTGTTCACTGAGATTCGACCGCAAAAGTCACATTCGAAAGCGAAATGTGACTTTCACGGTCCTTGATTGTTTTCTTATCTCTTTCATTGTGATGGACTCAACTACCGCAACTTCTTTGGGCATAACAATACAATCTGTTCAATCGCAGAATGTGCCTTTAAGTCGATATACGATGTTCTAAAAAAAAGCATTTTTCCTTCTCTTTTTCGATCTATTCGTTTTCAAACAGAAATCGTTGTTGCCACGTACTCCAGATTACTTTGAATTGGACAGGGCCGACGGCACATTTTTCCACTAAGTCCACTTTATTTTCGTGAACGTTTATCCCACTTTTCTGGCCGAGTCCGTTTTTGGCGTGTTTACGTCACTTCTTTGATAGAATGCCCTGTCGGTAACGAATCTAAGTAAGTTGAAGTCCACGTGCCACGTGTTAAGTCAAGTATTGCACATACAATAAGGTCACCTAATTGATTTGACACGAAAGTCATAAGGCCTGGTCAACTGCTAAGAAACCTGTATTTGAAAGTGGGTCTCCCAATCCAAACCCCCTGCTACTGGACCTGGGGACCTCCTCTAATAGCTCAGTTTGATTTCTGAAAACGCATGAGTTTTGACCTGACAGAGGTAAAGTGGTACAGAATGAATTATTTGAAGAAAGGTTTTATTGCTACGAATTCTCAAGCATTGCTAATGAGAAAACTGTGGATGTTCATGCTCACGGTAATAAGCTAAAACTCATGTTAGCGCTGTCGGCCAGTAACGATAGATAGCTTAGAGTAACTCACTCACTAACGGTTAAACTCATAAGTACCGATCCGTTACTTAGGTGCTGGGCGTTAGGCAACCGAAAACAGAAAATTAGGCGACAGAACTCTGCGGAAAGCTTCTACCTCATTTCACTTCTACCAGAGCAGAAAAAAAATTCAAGCATAAAGGTGACAAATAAGTTAACTGATAAGTACTACGTAGTATCAATCGCGAAGATGATCTCACCTATGATCCGTTCGATCAGACCACCACCGCTTTGACTGTTGATACCATGACAAATAGCACAAAAAAGTAGCAGTCGCATTGTCGTCGTTACGCTCAACCTGGCCTGCGTAACGTCACGTAGTCGTACCGTCACTAGCGGCACTTGAAGCACGGCAAGAAAATGCCGATTGTCAACCACCATGATTACAAAAAAAACCTGTTTGTTATCGAGCAATATTGTACACGAGTAACATTACGATCGTGGAAACTTATGCACCGAGCACGAGTTCAATCTAACACGATGATATAATCAGCTATTCGGCGAATATTCGACCTAAACTTCGTTTCAGTATCTCTCAGATCTGCGCTATTTGCGCTTACTTTCGCTTCCTCGACGGGTCGAAACCTAAATTCCCAAAGAAACTCTATCTAGAGTTCTGAATATACTCGAAAAGCAATGAGACCTAAATGTACTTGCCTACATAATTATTCTCATTTATTTATTGCTGATATTGATAGACCAAGAAGATCCATTTTTGAAAAACCTTTTATTCTGTGATGAGATTGCACCCCTTTTCTAGTGTAGGTGCATCGTTTTTGTGAAAACTATCCGCCATCTCTCGAATGACCGTTTGTCTCTACTTGTTCAGAGACGGCTTAGAAATCAAAGATCGCTATGTAGCAAGGTCGGAACCAACGATTTTAGAACAATTACAGCAATGAGTAGAAATAGTGTTACGTAAAAATCGATCGCATTATCCCCGTTGTTTCGTAGCGAGAATCGATCATGTGGAACTGTTCAAAAAGAAGACAATGCGCAAGTTTTTTTAGTCGATGGAAGCAACACCTTTGTTTACTTCAAAATCTTTCCCCTTCTTTCTAACAGCGTGTCCTCTCAACCAACTGACAACCATCAAAGTAATTCCTTCATCAAAGTCTTATGCGAAGTTTTGATTTTAACATTCGTTACATTAGGTACCTTCGTATGACGCCCACATGGCTAGACAACAGGGCCGATCGTCCGGAGGTGAGCAAACCAGCCTTTTGACATTTCTGCTGGGACCGTATGCTGGATGTTGGGGAGGGGACGGCGTCCCCGATGTCGACGGACTACTTCAACTCGGTCGGTACGAGAGGAGAGTGATGACGAAGTGGTGCACCGAGCAGCTCCGCCAAAAGGGCTGGTTTGCTTACAGCAGGGCTAAGCCTTGGAGAGAGGGCGGACCTGAGCTCTCTCGCAGGTCTGTCCTCTCTTTAAGCCTCAGTTCTGAGGTAAGCATCAAATTGAGGCAGCTGTAAGGACCGAGTTGAAGCAGTTCGTCTACCATTGGGAAACCCATCCCCTCCTCAACATTAACAACGTTGACGACTCGCATGATTTTGGCATTTTGCACCCTCGTGGGACAGGAGCGATTTTGCGACCGCGCCGTCGCTCACCTTACTTACGCTTATTTTTTGCTAAAATGCACAAATAAACTTGAATTTCATAGACTATTTCGCAAGGGTGATCGCACAAGGTTAACGTATAATAAGTAGCAAAAGTTTTTCGTTATAACGAGGGCATAATAACGCAAAGTAAAAAAAACCATCACTTTCGCTGGCAAATGAAAAAGGGAGTGAAAGCATTTATATTCGTACTCCTCAAATCCAATATATTGAAACTCACAGAGCTTTTGTTTCAACTAACTCTGAAACTTTCAGAAGCATATTGGGCAGTGACGTATTATTAAGCAAGAAATCGGAACGGAAGTTTTGTGGTTTGGAAAATCTTTGCTTAACGAAAGATCTTGACTCACTCTAGCTGCCCGCCGGTTCTAGTCCTGCACTAATGTATTATCTATATGAAGGAATTTAAGACACCGAGAGGAAGGAGCGCCGCAACGAAAAAGTGAGCAGAATAGACCTTGACGCGCCGGCCACTCTGTCTTCTATAATTCTGAGAACGACCGGCAGCGCTTGCGCGTCAGCTTGTCGTCAAACGGTGTTTATGATATCGGGCCAGCAGAAACGCCAAAGGGCTGGTTCGCATCGCTTCGATCGTTCCTTTGGGATCACAGTTTTCCACCCTGGGTAGTGGTGTATTCTGAGCTTCAAGGGGTGGTTGAGCTAGAAGATAATACAGAATTTTTTTTAGTCGGGGCACGCGTGTAAGTTATAATTTCAACTCCAACGGCGGCCCCTCGGTCAGCTTTATATTCTACATACTTGGGCTGTGCCAAACCATATGTTTGGATATAAATCTTATATGAGGGTGTGGAAAAGCTTCCAAAATTAATTATAAGTATAATCAATTAGGGCCTGAAGAAGTGCCCGAAATCGAGCGAAAGATCGGGGAGTTCTTTTCGACTGTTTTTTTGTTTGGGGTTTTTGAGTTTTTCCGCAAATTTTTGGAATACTTGGAATTTTAGATTGTTTTCTAGAAATAAAATTGTGCTTCGGTGCTATACGAGGTTCAGCAAATTGTTATATTTCAAGAGCTAGTATGTCCTTCTCAAGGCTAATTCTTGGTCATTTGAAGGGTTCGGAGTGCCGCTGCGCTTGGTAGTTAGTTTTGTAACGTCACCTCAAGAGGATCTATATTGCAAAGACCCATCCAGTTTTGAGAGTCCGTAAAAAATTAAAATTGCATGACGCTAATGGTTGATATGTGTTTAGTATGTATTCAGTGTGTAGTAAGTTAGAGCACTTCTATCTTTATTGAATTTGAATTTTTCTATGAGCATGAGTGGACGCGATGGGCAGCATTACCTACAAGTGGCCACCAGCTTGTGAAGAACACGCTAATGCCAAAGGCTTCGAGATAGCGGCTCCGAGACGGAAAAGCCGATGCTTTGTTTCGCAGTAGTTGAATCTCGAAATTTCCTACAAGAATCACGTATTCGGCAAAAGCTACATTGGAAACAAACCGCCGAAAGGAAAGGTACTCTCAGGCAAGCTCGAGTACTTTTCTTGATCCACCTTTATGAGTCTCTTGTCGTGTTACGTTACCCATAGGAAATTGCCCTGCCTCGGTCGGCCAATACAAGAAATTTCGTCGATCTCCCCTAGTGAGCAAGGGGAGACTACGGCCGATGTCATAGTTTGCGAATCGGGCGATTCGCTAGCGAATCGCTGGATCCGAGCGTTGCGCCAGCGAATCGAACGTTGCACCAGCGAATCAAACTTTGCGCCAGCGAGTCGAACTAGGTGCCAGCGACTCAATAGTGGCGGTATCCAACGTTTAAAGGAAGCCCGCCAATTTCAAACAGTGTCCACTGCAAAGTCCCGCCCCTTTCAAACAGCGCCTACTGTCACGTGCCACTGTTTAAAAATGGCGGGCTTCCTTTGAACGTTGGGTCCTGCCCACTACTGAGTCGCTGGTACCTAGTTCGACTCGCTGGTACATCGTTCGACTCGCTGGCGCAAAGTTCGCTCGATTCGCAAACTATGACATCGGCCTACGATTGTTGTTGCTGTGTTGCGTTGCGGAAGCATGGTAGTAAAATGCCCGCGAAGGACTACCAAACACTGAGAGCTTTATTGGATCAGTCGGCTTTCGGGTTCGCTTCCAATTATTTGTCAGCTCCCATGTGGCGCTTATCCGTGCATTCTTGATGATTACCTTCGTCCCATTTTCAACAATCTTCTTGTAAAAGAAGCAGAAGCGACAAGAACGAGAGAGAACTGGGGCCTTGGGATCATTAGCTTTTTCTTAGCCTTACCCACATCGTCCTTTGGAATCATCCCCATTGCATGAAGTGTAGATCTTCGATCCAGGTCGACCATAAGCCTTCGTTTATCATCTCAAGGAAATTTCCCTCTCCTGTTGCTTTCATGACTTCACACATTCTCGTCCGCAGCGAGTAACCTAAGATGAGGTTCTGTGAAGGTGACTTCATTCTCACTTCCCTCCTACTTGCGCTAACCACCTCTTGACGTGCTATCCCTGTTTTTCAAATTCTTTTAGCTATCTTCCCCCGTGAAACTTGATAAAATCTAGATGAGTGAGCAATGAGGAACGAATCTTCGACGCACTTTTTGAGGTCTCATCCCCGCTGTAGTGGGACGAGAGAGTGGGTAACTGCCCGAAAAATAAACCACTTTCAAGATCACAGACAAAAGACTTAGGGTATTGAATGCTGCTAAAAAGCTGGTTTTAAAGGCACCCCGGGATTAAACTGGTGCTATTAGCGTTTCGTAGTGATAACTTAATAACGGAACGACCTGTAAGTGGGAACGAAAGCAAGAGAAGTCTTTGAGAACGCCGAAACTAAGGCCTTAACCCTCAGTAAGATTGGATGTGGTATGATGGCGAGACAGGGAGGACAAAGAAGACAAAATACGTGAGAGAACACGTCGTCCGAGAGAGTCCGCTGATCTCACCATCTCCCGTGGGTGGGTGTTGAGCGCTGGAATTGGGGTCGATGGTTGCAGGTCCGTAAGGATTAGCGCCGTAACCGTGCAATTTTAGCGACGAAGCTGAAGTGGTTTAGGTAGGTAAGGACCTTACCATTTCCCTCTGGCCATCCCTCCTATTAGTTGGGCCAATCCCGGGGTTTGCCTTTCAGCTTTAGCACGATTACGAAGTAGACGGTCGAGAACAAAGCGTTGATCGAATGCTAAAGTGAAACCGAAGACATGGTGGGAAGTATGGTATCGTATTTATCTGTGAGGTGTCATCTCTATGTTTGTATGCCATCACATAAGAACTATGAAGATGATTGGCCCCTTCGACTGTGACATAACGGCTTCCCATCTAAAGTTGCGCCAACGATTTCTTTTTTGTATGAGAACAACACTTCAATCTGGGAAACCCTCGCTGCACGAAAGTCGTGCAGCATTTTCGACAACGTTTTATGCATGTTGAAGGAAAACGTGCATGTGTTTGGAAATGTGGTGCATTTTTTCGTATGCGGCCCGGAAATTGTCAAAAAAAGGCAGGGAAATTGCGCATAGAATAGGAAATAACTGGAATTTCAATATGTTCTTCTAGCTCTAGTATCGCTCTGTGGTCCACGGCCTACTTGAACTCAGCCCTCAAACCCCCTCTGTCTCGCGGGTCCCTCTCCTCTCAAGGGCTTAGTCCTAAGTCATTCACCCCTTCTCTAATCGTCCGTGCTCTAGCCATCGCGGCAGGACCATTGAGGAAAAATCAAGTAGCTCGTAAACCTCGCTCTATCGCTGCACAATGCAAGGTTTTCCTTTAGAGAAGGAGTTTAGACCTATGAGCCTAAGAAAGTGGAAATCAGGCAGATGCAACATTACGTCATCTAGGGGAGTCAAACCACAAGCCATTTTTTCTGCTACTTTTTTGATGATTTCATTGCGAAAGTGGAGCATAATTCTGTGTTCCATATGGCCCTTCAACCTACGAAAACAGTTTGAGAGCTGCACGTTTCGAACGGCTTTTTAAATCATCGCCCTTCAACGAACTGTCTTTTCTAAAAATTGCACGTTCTCAGAAGTATGAGAAGTACAGTGGTTTTGTAGGACTGGATGACGAATTATTCTCCCACAATTCTTCCGGAAAGACACGGCCACTTTTTCGTATATTTCTTTCCCTTCACATAGGCGTGATTGCTTGCCTAACTAAAACCGTTTACACGTGGGAGCTTCTCACACATTTCACAAATTTGCCCATCTAAGCTGTATGACGACTGGTACTAAATTGCGGTGTACTCAATCGTGTTGGAGCCGGTGGCCATATTCAAATAATTGCATTTGAACGTTTGTATGAAAAAATGAGACAGCAATGAGTTTGCGCTCCGGGACACATCCAGCGTTGTGGACGTTTTACGGCTCCTCAATGTGTGACAGTAGCTTGAATAGCTTAGTCTTCTTCGTAATTCAAGCCTTGGGAATGATGCCATGTTGGCCGTGCCTTTATCTCCCCCGTCTCAGATAGACGAGAGACTTCGCGTCTGCAATCGCGATCGCAGTTGCAATTAAAGGACGAATTCACGCTGGAAAGGCAACCCATTTCAAATTAAGTTAGCGATGATACATGATACAGTGGTACACTAAAGAAGGAAAAACCATGCGAAACAGCTCAGAACCTGTGAAATGGGACCACTTCCTCGCCCGTTGATTTGAGCAATTTGATGCGCTATGCTCGCCGTTTGTTGCCCTCTGGGCAACGCTACGCGCTCTCGACTGGATTAAACCACTCACCACGTTATACACTGAGTTCATAAATATAGGTCACCCTAATTTTTGCATTACCCGCGAAGTTGCTGTTGGCATTTTTTAGGCAAATGCTGCTATCACCATTAGATTCCTCATCACGAGAAAACGGATAATGTTTTTTCATGACAAAGTTCCCCTTCAAGTACCAACTAGTAGTTTCAGAAACGAATTATTCACACGTTGTCGATGAACAATCGGGACCCACCCATATAACAAAGTTTCCATTTCATGATGACCGGTGAAAGCGAATGAGGGAAGCGGGATTCATCTGTGAGCTGGTCGACGGCGGAGTTTGCCACTTCGCGAGTATCGTATTCTTTCCAGTGATAAGCTCAAACCAGAGCCTTACTTAAGTTTGGATATCTGAGAAGCGAACTTGGGGCCTCCCATGTCGGACCGGGGTCACTCAT
Source organism: Ostertagia ostertagi (assembly GCA_036418205.1). Classification (NCBI taxonomy): domain Eukaryota; kingdom Metazoa; phylum Nematoda; class Chromadorea; order Rhabditida; family Trichostrongylidae; genus Ostertagia; species Ostertagia ostertagi. The sequence goes on from MU868397.1 coordinate 140,978, forward strand.
TGCATGCATAAGGCAAAGCTATTGATGCGAAATCCGGTCTGTGCGAGGAAGAAGAGTAGCCTGGTTAAATAATGACAGGTATTCATGAAAAATCAAAAGAGAATGGGCGTCTTTGTCGAATTAGATAAGCGTCCGATCAAGTCCGTGCTGAAAATGCGCGCACTCCTAGCAACCACGGAGGTGTTGTGATAAGGCAGCAGTAAGCAATGAATCTTCAGCGGGAATTGATGAAGCGAGCGTGCCCAGATTATTGAGGCCGACTACTAAGATCGCAGTCCCATTTACTTAGGTGGAAAAGGGCTCAAGTTAAATAGAACGATAATGCGTGCGGCTTGCCAGGACCCTTCGTGATCTTGGACTCACTCCTCGTTTTCATGCTACGGGTGATCTGAGAATCGGCGTGAGAAAAGTTTAATTCCTAAGTGGATCTGAGTGGAAAATGAGCAGGTACAGGAGGGTTCCGTGAAAATCGCACGTCGGTTTTTGACAGTAAGTATTTTGGCGGCGAGAATGTCTTTGGGTTGGACAGCGCCACCTAATTGAACGACTGAGCGCGCTAAGCCTCGTATTTGTTTCCTTTACACGAGGATTCCATTAGGGTATCGTTTAACAGTCCTTCTGAAGCGACTTTTACATTTTTTCGACAACAGCGGTCTCGAACCTTGATTGGTTACGCACGGATAACGCAAGCGGGTCCATGCCGGGTCCTTCACGCCAGAGTTGGAATTGTTGGGAAAAAATAGGGGATGGGGCAGTTTACCGGCTAGGCCAACATGTTAGCTGAATCAGATTTCCAATAGAGAAAACATAAGGCCTTAATTGCTACAAAGTTACCACAGCAGGAGAAAAGCAAATGGAAAGCCGGAAGAGCTAGAAAACGTCGATCATACAGCGCGCAAGCAAATTTTCGATCCCATGTAAGTAGCTAATTGTGTGTTACCCAGACAGTCAAACGTGATTACCTGTGTTTCTTATGATAAATGGAGGCCCACACATTAGTGAGAATAAAAAATTTTTAGACAAGAAGTGTGTAAATTATTGCGAAAAGGTTGAATATATCGTCCCAAAAGTTATTCGGGAGTAATTTGGAATCGAGAGTTCTCCAAAAATCGAGTATACAAGGTTTTTCGGTTATGGAGCGAAAAGCTTTTTGGTCAATAGACGCATTCCAAAAATGCCGCCAGCACTTTGGGAGGGAGCAAAAATGAGGGGTGGACTTATGAAATTATGAAACGGCAGTGATATATGACCGCGATCGCAGGTGATCAGATGATCGGGTGGGGTGCAATAGACAGCGCGGCGGGATTAAACATTAATAGGTCACAGAGGTCAAGCTCCTCACTTGTGAAATTGTGCTTCAGTTCGCATCACGTTGCGGAGCTTGCGGGTCCCAGCTCAACAGGTGGAATTCTTAACGCTAATTCGATATCCCTATGATTCTGTGAATTCGTCCTTTAAGGCGGGCGACACACTGCAAGCTATGCGGACCCATAAAGACCTGCCCATTCACGATTCCGGCACGCCAGAATCACGAATGTCCCCCACACGATTGCGATCGCAAGCATTCGCGAAGTCTGGCACCTGGCGCAACCCCCTTTGCTCTCATTTCTCTGGCTGGCAATATGTACATGGTATCATCAACGCCAGCTTGTACAAAAACACAAAGTAACTGCAAAATTATGTTTATTGTTTTGAGAGTTACCTTCATGTACTCTTCATCACTGGTGACCACAGCACGTACAGCTTTCTATGTGAGCCTCAGCAACCATACCCTGGAAAGTGCCGTTAAAGTAGTGTCCAAAACAATTGTACGGCATTTAACAAGTAAGATAGTAAGACCAGTAAGGTGACAGCAGAAAAAAGGAAATGGGCACTCTACTGATTGACCCTTCTTAAGATTATCGCTCATTATTACTTTCTTTCAGACGCTCAATTGGAAGACGTGTGGAGAAGAGAAAACAAGCGAATGGATATACACAGGGTGAACTAGGCAATATAAAATGACCACATGCAATGTAAAAGATTTTATTTTCCGATATAACTTCCGAGGCACACATCTCTAATCTATGATTTCGTGGTTTTGCGATCCCTATTTGGTGAATGGCCCCTGTCAATATGAAACTAAAGGGATTTGTAGTCTCACGCGCTCCCGGGTAGACTGTGTCCGAGATCTGCCGTGTCCGAAGGATGCACGATTGGAAGCTTGGGGCGTGGGCCGCGAAAGGTTTCCGAATGTACACCGTCGAGGAACCCTTTTATATTTTCCATGGACGAGCATACATTCGTTCGAGAAAATCCGGGTGCAGGACTTTTGGCTTGTCCGGGCTGGCATGCGGCAAAATGTGCGGCGGTGCGGCGGCACGCGCGACAGTCCGGATGGGACAGGGCTTCGCACTTTCTGCAATAGAATTCAACACGCGTGTGCAGACTATTGATGAACTCCGCATGACTCTGCGAGTTGAAAAACTTTTCGCGCGCGGAGATTTCTATGCGGCAGTGTGGCGAAGAGATTTCAGCACAAAATCAGAGCGAAACCTTCATAAATATGCCACTGGTATAACCAAGGCGAATAGGAAACACTAAGTTTACGAGTTTCTACTGAGAATAGTTGTTTAGCTCCAGCTATATATGCTACCTGGTCGCCAGGGAAAACACAATTTCCTCACATCTTCCCTCAAACTCCCCTCCTCAGTTCCATGCACAGTGATTGGCTCACTCACTTGAATGTCCTTAGCAACCCCCCCCCCCTTCAAGGACATGGGCGCCCTCATCCCTGTGTTCCTTCCTATCATTTCCAACTGAAGTTTTCTTGAAATCATTACTGTCCTCAAATCTCCACGAGTTGGAAAGTAAATCAAATATCAGAACCTTATCTTTTATCCGCGAGCACACGCTTTCACGTGTTAGATTCCACTGCACAAGCCCGCGAAGACTTGCCTCGTCCGGATCGCCGCGCAGCCCGCCGCGCGATTTGCAGCGTGTTAGCCCGGACGAGCCAAAAGTCCGTCGCCCAGAAAATGCAGAGGTGATTACTAGGAGTTCCGAGTTCCGAGCAGAGCAGGAACAACGGGAAACAAATACAATCTCCTAGTTCAGCGATAAAGTGAACCTGAGTAACCGCGATTTCTTCATCTCAGCCGGATTTCGCCCGCACGGGAGTAAAATCTCAAATCACATGCTATCCTACATAGCATTCCGAAAGTGTTGTCGTCACCGTCACCCCTCATAACGATTTGATTCATTAGCAAGGCTGTATGCCTGCTCATTGATTGAATTTGTTAAAGTTTGCTCCAGAGCCCATTTGTGCAACTTTGGGTTGCACAAAGATCCTCCCAGAAACTGTGATTCGAATACAGTGGATGACAGCTGCTATTCAAAAAGTATTAGATGAAGTTTTGAAAGATGTCATGCGAGCAAGGGTGAATCTTTGTATAGTAGGTTTTGAGCAAATTGCCAAGTTCATAGGCAGCCATTTCGAAGAAGAAATGTTAACCATTGTTTGAAAGGATATGGTCCAATGTTGCTGTACTTGCTATCCCAATTCAAGAGTTCGACCTTTCGGTTCGAACTGGATCACAATTACTTTGGCACCGTATTTATGCCCCACCCTGTATTGGCACAGCGTAACAAATTGAATCAGGAATGGGTATTAACCACTGAAAGCTTCCAGTATGAATCCCTTTTTAGATATGTTGTTCATTCAACTTCTCTTCCAGACCTGATTACCACCCTTTGAATGTACATCTAGTCTGCTGATCTGTGTGGTAGCCATGGAGGCGAGAATTTGAGGGTCAAACGTGGCTTGTCATTTTCTCTCACACACTTACGAATCCGTCCCTAAAATCCCAAAAAAAAACTACGTCTAGCGGCGTGAAGGAAGTGGCGGTAGGGGTGTCCGCAAATTATTTTCTGAGCGTGTATATTGTTTTTCTACCCGCATTTTTTTATCGCGCTGGTGAGAGTAAACGGGGTCCCGCGGCCGCGGACGCGTTCGCGGTGGTTGGTGAGTCAAAGACGTCGGTGCGACAGCGGGTCGAAGGAAAGAGGGCGAGTGGGCGCAGGCGCCGTGGCACTTTGTTGGACATGGAGGCTGGTTCTGGCCGGGTCTATTCCAAATTGTTCCCCCATAGTTGTGCGCAAGAGAATTGATTTGCTTGCTTTACGTTCAGGTACCAGTCCTTGTCTTTAATTGAAATTTCTTGGGCGTCTGTGTGGAACTTAGGGGCTTTTCAGTATAATTTGGCTGAGAAGTTTCATGGGGTTCGGATTCCAACTGTTACTCTACTCATATCTAGTAAGGCACGGAAGGATGTCGCCGTATTAATTATTGATCAGTAATGGTGGAAAGCCGACCTTTTCTCGCTGTCTTGCAGCCGGGTGACGTCACCCAAACCCTGGCGAACGCGTCCGCGCCGCGGTGACCTTTTTCTGGAGCCTTCCCGTAATACGGCCGCTCCTACGCTGACCGCGCCGGCTCCCGCATTGCAGATGTAGTGCCTTTTTACCAGACGAGCACCATTCCGTGGGCTGACAGGAACGGGCCTGGTGATTAGGAGCGGAGGCAGGAATAATTTTGGTTTAGTCATGTATGTACCCAATCCTCGCTTCACTCGCCTGGTTTTAACTATGGAGCAATTAGATGAGCGGAGCTTGGATAGTGTCAGGTTAATTCAAACTCAATGGCACTGTTGACAACATGGACCATTGGAAGGAGGGAAGAGGTTGCACTGAGAGTTAGAGTAGGACCGTACTGCCGCGGCCATCTTCTCGGCGTGGTTTACCTAGTAGAAGGGGTGGGGTGGGGGTGGGAAGGAATGGAGTAATGTGTTTCGGCTTCGAGACCGTAAGCTTGGTAGCAGCGTTACTTCTCACTGCCCTATCCACTAAACAGACATAACATGAGACAGCGTCATTGTACGAAATATAACTCCTCCCATTCTGATACAAAGCATCTCACCAGCCACGGAACCGAACCCCATAATGAATTGGTTTCTGGTCTCACTACGTAATCTGCCACTATTTTCTTAACAGAAGTCTTGAAAGTTAGAAGGACTACCAGGAGGCGCTTTCAATAAGAAAGTGCGATTACGAACTCCATTCATTTGACATTTGACTTGCACAACACGGCATGGTCCGACCTACTATGTTCACAAACACTGTTACAATTAATGGCAGGTGAATAAGACGTTGTTAGTGTGCATTATTATGGTAGCGAAGTAAGGGCTCAGAAAGCACTATGGGAACTGAAACGCGATGAAGCTTTACTGATATTTACCTTGTGTCTTAACAATTGGATATCTGCAGGATTGTTAGATATGGTTGTGTCTGGCTCAAATTACAGCTCACAGGCACTTTAGGATAGCGGCACTAAACCTTACTTGAAGATTTTCCGTTTACTCACAGAATTCTTCGAAGTTTTAGATGCGGTTTTGCAGCGCAAGACTTCGTTTGGAACAGAACTTGACCTTAACGATATCAGGCTTTGCCTTATTCTATCCCCTACACTCGTCATAGCTTTCAATAATAGCGTCAGCGCTTTAGTTTCTGCTTTAAGTGTATGGACTGCACAATAATACCGTACACACCATCCTACACAATATCTCCCTAAGCGTAATTACCTTTGCTTTATGGCACATAAAGACTGATAGGATCTGGTGATTAGCCGTCACCCTCGCTTATTTCGGAAGAAAATGTAACGGTTTATGTGGAGGGCGCAAGGAGATGACACAGTAGCCAGAGATGGCGCTTCAAGCAAACAATATTGAGACTGTGATAAAGGTGTCCTAATGACCATTGGACCATAGTAATATGGTCTCAGCTGATACTTACATGTGGCCATGAGCGCATGGTAATCTGGTGAATGGCTACATTCTAAACAATCGTGGAAGACGTCTGGAACCCTCCCGAAGATTCCCCATCGGAGTCGTCCAAGTGAGCTAGCGTGGGAGTAAGGGTGATCCCATTCACTGGCTATGGAGAGCTGCAACGCTGCTCCTCGTAAACAAACAGCGACGGCTGCAGGGATAGCATTATAACTATAACATTCGCCCTCATTAGGAGAACCTTTAGATATTGCCACATTAAAACTGCCAGTATACAAAAGCAGGGTGGTGGAAAGGGAAGAGGAACCGCACTGCAATTATGCGTCAATGGTGTAGTTCCGGCGTTCTACGTTGGTATTGAATAAGTTTATTTATTTTATTTATTTTTATTTACCATTGCACAAATGGAGACAACAAAGTTATACATATCAAATAGGACACGTGACACAATAGTGAGTGAAAGTTTAAATATATGATATTAACATGTATAACCGAAAGTACATAAAGTGATAGGGAAGCTTCGAGACTAGTACACAGGAAATTTTAAGGCGGAGTTATGAAAAGGAAATTCAAAAGAGAGTCAAAAAATGGCAGCTTATGGCTAATAGGGGGGAGTATCCAGTGCCCAAGGTGTGATTCAATACTACGAGATGTCCGGAAACTTTGCAACCTTCATAGGCTATTCCCTTTCTCTAACAACCCTTCCTCCGTCGACAAGAAGGACCTTCCTTAGTGCAATGGTAGGCGAATTCTGCTAAATGAGACCAAAGTTTCAAGCCCAATGTGTGACGTAAGCTTTCGCGTAAATTGTGTGTGTATGTTCATCATTTCGGCCATGGCGAATTAAATGGCTAAATGGGAACGTTCCATGCTGCCACTGGCAAAGTTGCTGGATCAAACTTCGTGAAGTCTAAGATTTGCAAACAACATCCGTTGCTTACCCTCCCCTTCAAAAAGCCAGATATTGTGCGGTGAAGACCATAACACCCAAGTAACGACGGCCTCAAAGCAAAACCTGTTAAGTGTGGTTCATAGTGATGCTGATTTGTAGTAAATGATAGTTGCAATTCAACTGATCGAATTCAACTGTTAACAGGTTAATCATTTCATTGGCAAAGAAACAATTTGCATTTTCTAGAGGCGTCGTCACTTATGGTGTATATGTCTGCCACGCCGACACTTCTGGCTTTGTGAAGGGAGGTTACCTGTTGTCATCCATCTCCAGCGCTGCACTCGAATGATCCCTAGTGCAATGGCAACATCACGGGTGTAGTCCTATCACCTGGGGTTTTGTCCGAGCATGGTATGAGTTTTACATATAGTGGCGAAGCGGAGGCTTCAAGTGGGGACTTCCCATGTGTCCACTTTCCTTATTCTCTTGTTAACGGGGAAAAGTCACATTTGATTGCTAGTTTGGCACTTTCGTAACGTTCTAGAACTCCACAGGGTCAAGCGGGGTGAGAAAAGTTTTTCAAACACTACAGCTTCCGTGACACCCCCCCCCCCCCCACCCCGATAATGTTGCAACCCTACTTTGCATTCGCAAACGGCACGATGAGGAACTGTAATAATTACTGTGTCGCCGCGAAACGTTTGCTTGAAGAGCATTGTACATCAATAACAGTTGAAATCGCGGACATGTTCAAACTGTTCAACTGTTGGCACTATTAACCCTTCACTGCCCTACTCTTCGAGAAGTTGGTCTTTATCCCATGACTGTGGATTCAGCTAGAAAATTGCTTTCAGAGGTAAGCTCGAAACGTAGAACACGAATATCGCATACCGTTTACCGCTAGAACGCCTGGCACTCGCGACAGAAGCGCCGGCGGCAAAGGCGCCAAAACATCTGGATCACCAAATTCGCTGGAAACTTGTTCCTTCAGAGTACTTTGACCCGATAACATGAATATCACATTAGTTCGTTGCAGTGAGGCTGTAGCCTGCGCTACGGGCGCCACGCGTACGGGCAAACTGCTGTGATAGCGCCGGCGCCTGTTGCCCGGACGTCGAGCGCTGTCGTGCTAAACCGCATGATATTTCGTGTTCTACGGGTCGAAATACCCCGGATTTCTGGCCAACTTAGTCATGGACCAATTTCGATTGAAATCCGGCTCAGTTTTCTTGAGGAGTAGGGCAGTAAAGGGTAAATAGTCGCCTGTCTTTTTCGTGGACAGACACGAATCACAAAATGCGGTTCCCATCCTTTCTAACGAAACTGGTGTCCCATGCTGCTGTTCGCTAAGTATGCATGCCGGCACATAGACCTCACGAAAGAAAATAATTTCCTACGAAAAGTGACGGCAGTGAGCAGGGTCGGTCCTACGTGTGCTTACAGAGTACACCCCCCGGGGGGTCGTACTTTGAATGATTTTTTTGGAGGGGGGGTCGTATCGTGGCGGGCGGGAGAAAATTTGGCCGTTTTCACGCGGCGCGTCATGTACCCCCCCTAGAAAAATGAAGGCGTTGTGGCTGTGTGAGGTTAGGACCGTTAGACCCCGCCCCGTCCCGCTCGGACGGCATTTTTGGGGGCAAAAGTGGCGGAGGTTTTCGGGTTGGTCGAGTGATACAGAATGAAATACTATAGCGAGGAATATGGTGGTCGAGGGTCGAGAGGGGTGCGTAACCAAATCCACCTTTGTAGGAGGGGTGGTCGTAAAAATTCATTCGGATAAAGTAGGCGAACGATAGGAGCGACGCCTGGCGTGAGTATGTACCCTGCCAAAACCAAATGTAAGCAATTTCGCCGCTCCTACTGCATGGCATTGCACTGACTGCGGTGCCGGCGGATCGCGTCGCGTTGTCATTCAGCTTCGCTGCACACTATTCCGGAAAGCCACCAAATGAACCTTTTTCGAAAAGGAACTTTTCTTTCCTCTAATTATTCAGAAACTTAAGGCTTCTTCGTAAGCGCTATATCACAATGTAGGCCCCTCGTGGAGGAAATGACAACGGAGACATCAGAGATTCAGCACGCCGTTCTTGACAGCACTCTGATTTCCTCAATTTCTGAGTTTCATGAGGAGTGAGGGCATGTAATGGAAAGGTTCTATTGTATGATGCCCTACGTCTCTACGACTTCCTAGCCAATCATCTAGACCTGACGCAGATCAAATACCACCACTTTTCGCCCCGCACCATCAGCTCATCGAAGGATTCATTGACGCAAGCTGATCCTCTTTTGAAGTTACCTGGCGACTTCTGAAATAATCCCTGAAGCCAACCGGGAAAGCAAGAACTTGTTCGAGAACAAGCCGGTACACCGGTCGCGGCAGAACAATCGCCAAACCTGCAAAACTGAATAGGCAAAAGTCGTAAAATATGGTGCCTCATTTTGGAGGCACATGTTACTGCGCGTTATTTTGAATTTAATGTGTAGCATTTGATGTTTGAGTGTTTGGTTAGCACGTTTTTCTCCATGTAACCTATCAGCGTGATAATGCTCAAAGCCAGTGAACGCGAGCGGCGCGTTTTGATGACGTTGTGTGTGTGTGAATTGGTGGAAGTGGCGTTGGAAGAGTGGTCTCAACCACAGCCCCGCATTGCGCTGAATGTTGTGTCCATCAGGACGTCGGCAAAAGACTCCCAGGAACTCCTCCGTCTCCAGGAATTTGTGAGTACGACTCATTTAACTCTCGTTTAACTCTTATTAAGTACACCTAAACTCCCCATAGTAAGAGGCGGTCGCATATTATATTCTTTTCAACAAATAAAATAAGAATGAAAAATAATTTTTCAAATGCCATTTTTTACCGGTAAATTTAAACCGCTCTTATTAATGGAATGTCTTACTGAATCGAATGGGCTCTTAAACTTCTATCAGAGATCAAAATCCGGCATTTCTGAGAGATTCCCGCCAGAAATTCCGTTAAAAATCGGCTATTTTTCTATATGAACTGTTTAATTAAGTGGGCGGGGTTTAGAGTTGAGGGCGAGCTCCTTCTAAACTTCTTCTCCGATTTTATTTATCTCATCCATCAAGTTAGAGGGTGACTGCCAGTCATTTTCAATTTCCCTCAATCAATTTTTCCCGGCGGTCCAATTAAACCGCTCTTATCTATGGGATTTTAGGTAAGCAGAAGTCACTTTTCGTCACTTCTGTGATTTCGCAAATATTAAATTACGACGCACTGGTATAGAAGTGGCAGTTGTGGGCCGCTCATCACTCACAATGTCCCATCCAGACTCGCCGTAATTCATGCACTTTCGATGAGTGCACATTCTTCTAATTTTCTGCAAAGAAAAAAATATGTTTGTGATCAATGTTAGGCATCCGAATAATCTATTGAATCTTCCACTCTAGTGTAGAAAAAAAATAGGTCTAGCCTGTTTTCGTGATAATTTATGGCCGTCTAAGACGTCGCCAATAATTCTCTACATTAAAATTTAGTACGAATCTGGGAAACTGCGGCTGTACCTTCAAAACGCACTTTAAATCAAGCAACTTCGGTCATTTAATCAAATTCGTTTGGACGGCATCTGCCGAATACTAGCGACTCAGTTGCTGAACGTTGCTATCGGCAGTGAACAAGATACCCGAAATGTGCCAGCATCCTCTTGAGTGTTCCAAACGTTTGAGTAGATGATATTTTTCAACCTCTGGCGCGTCCACCCTTCCAAACCAAGCGTCTCTTCCTCAAGTTTTTCAGTTACAGGCAGTTACCAGGAAGGTCTTTCAGGGCGTGCCAATTTTTGAAACGTGTCTCCTGGATGAGCATAACCGGGACACATGCGGGACTACCGACATCGGTCATTTCCCTAAACGGCCCTCTGATACCAGCAAAGGGGTCCTAGCTCAATCCCTCGTGGTGACCAATTTTTGCATTCGACTTGACGTTTTAAAATTCGCGCAAAAAATGAAGTTAGCAATGAATAATTAGTGGCCACATTCATGAACTAGGACTGCGCTATAAACCTCCTACAAAAGGCATTTGACTGAAAAATGTGTTAGAGCTGTGGCACGAAGCGTCCCCGCCCCTCGACCGCTGTGGTGTCACACCTTTTCTCACCAGTTTTTTGTCGATAGTCTATTGTAAGGTTACTGACGGTCCTAGTCCATGAATATGGTAGCCACGAGAATCGAACTAGGGCCGCCTTTCCGACCTTCAGAGGGCCGTAAGGAAAAATGAAGCATGGTTCTGTGGTTCCGGCATGTGCCCCTATATCATGGCAAAAATCCGTTTTCAAAAAGCTTGGCAGCGCGGAAAGACCTTCACTGTTAGCCGTTTCGATGTCCTGCTTCAGGGGTAGAAATTTCAGTATGGTTCGCAGGTCCTCAAAACGCCCAAGCGCAGCAACGCGCGTTACAAGTTTGGTGGCGGCCCGTGAGTGATCCATCGCCCCTCCCCCCCCGCCTAGCCCGCAGAAAAAGAGCCTCGATGGGAAAGCTAAGAATTTGCTTCTCTGTGCTAACGACCCATCCCTACCCCAAAATATCCATTTGTAGCATCGGCGCCACTTGAAAAGCAAAAAATTGCTTCGGAGAATCAAACCCAACAATGATCACTAAGGTAGCCCGGAAGTTTCTTCTCAGGTTCTACCCAATTTTGGTATGGAGGGTTCTTTCAGGGCAAGCCGCGCTTTTTGAAAACGGTTACGGCATGTTGTACGCAATCGGCTGTAGGATGCAACAAAACCATGGTTTATTTTTTTGTTGATAGTTTCGATGCTTCCTACACGAACCAAATTCTGCCTTTGCGTTGGCAACTACGGTTGGGTGGAACAAATGGCGCTAAAATGTGAAGTTCAGGTCATAATTCACATTGACGCATCCTCGATACAACAACTAGCCGCCACCTAGAAATGCAATTTATTCGCCCACGGAAAGCGATTCCTCAAGAGTTATCATTCTATAAAACTTCTTGTACTCTGAAACGTTCAAGCAATGAAGCATGGGTTGCCCATAGCGTTCGCTACAATTATGCAGGTAACCTTCCCGAACAAAGCCGCGGCTTCCCTCTGAAAGACCGCTCCTACAGGTTTCTATCCGTTTCGGCATTTTTGACGAAGCTGAACAGAAGATTAACGCTTAATTGACAGCCTTCACGCGAAATAAGTGCATACTAAAACATTCCTCCGAAAGCTGGTGAGCATTCTGTAAGCTACGCCTAAATGCTTTTGTGAGATGCTGCTTATCTTTGTCGGCTGCACTGTACTTAATCAAAGCAGTTTTTATTGTTCCTTTCATCGATCGTAATCAGCTGAACAGCTACAAATACCTCAAAGACTTATCAATCACCGATGCGCAGGTGAAGTTTTGACGTCTGCTTTTTGAAAGAGAAAGTATTTTCTAGGTACGGGTTAGACTCCTCGAATCTTGACAGCTTCGAAATTCAAAAGTCGAACTCTTAAAAATTCAACACTTAAACCGAATCTCCAGCTGTAATTTGAAGATCATATGACGCAAGTAAGTTGATCAATGAATTCGTGCTCGCTTAGATGCTGCTAACAAAAGCAGAAATTACATTTCGATTTGTATTACATTTTGGATATTTTTATTGAACTCGTGGGTCGCAGTCATGGCATGAATCAATGCGCCATCGACGGCATCGATTTCAAGTTTCTCGAGTGAATAGGAATTGAAAAGAGTGGAGTTCTTAGGAACTACTGTATTCGTCACTTGTGAAAATGGATGGAAACTTGGTAGGTCTGACGTAAAGATGGCTCAGCTGGTAAGCAATGCAGCTACTGAGTTGGTATGTGTGCTAATAGCGTTTCATTCGCACTGTTCAAGGGCTCCTGTCGATCGTCTCGTTCAATAGGAGCGCTTTTAAGAACAAAGTTTTTCGATCATTTTTCAGGGCGGAGGGCCCAAGACGAAGTCAATCGGTTATACTACGGAAAGCGCTTTGAGGCAGTTGATTCTCCTTTAGCCTTTTCATCCTATCCTAGGTGTACCAAGCTATTTTGGCAGCCTTTTGCTCTTTATGCTAACGAATGAACAGGTGGTGACGAAAACGGAATTGTTTCCTGCTCTAGGGGTACTATTCTACTTTCCACGTCATTTGGATAGGATTATAATAATTGAGAAAGCGGTAGGCATAATCTTGCAGAGCAGGGACCGTATCCTATCCTTTCAATATTGTAGGGGAACAAAAGAGTTTTCTAAATTTATTTGATTTCAAAAACACCCCCTGCTTTCCACTTGTGCTTTGCACATACATACTTTACATGCATTATATGCGCGTTACAAATACACAGCTTTCATATCTATTTTCCTTGAAAATAGGGAGAAAATCCAAAGGATTTTTTGCTCCCTCGGCCCAGGGGAAGGATATGATACGGACCTAGAAAAGCGCTTCCCACTAGCGTAGTTTATTTTCTGATTAAGTGAAGTATTGGATGAATTCAAACACAGAAACAGGAGCTGCAAGCCCATTACCAACTACAGATATAGTAAGAACTTTTCCGTTCCCTTGTTGGATGGTCTAGTTCCTCATGGCTTGAGTGCCACAATGAGCGAGAGGACTTCGTTCGCAAAAATATTTGACGACAGGAGAAAAAGGGGTTCTTATGGTGCATGGTCAAGTACACACATATTTTGATGGAGATCAAAGGAGCAAAATTGGAAGCAGGCAGGGAAAAGCTCGAAGAACGTCACCGTTTTAACCTTTACTGGAGTCTGGACTCCTGACTGAACCTTCCCTACCATAGCTGGTCTTATATTATCGTCTTGATACCATATCTTTGATCTCATGGTGTTTTGGTCTATAGAGTATCATCGCCTGATAATACATCTCGCGCCTTCTGACCCTACCCAACACACACGCTTTGATACGTGTAACGTTCTAAAATTACACAAAGTTCACACAAACAAATAGTTTACTTATAAAACAAAACTAAAACCAAACGAATCTTTATAACACTATGCTTTGGCTAACACTGCTTTTATTTTTGATTTATCGTCGTAGAATTGTATAGTATGAGTGTTGTGAGGAGGCCAGGATTTTCATTCATGGTAACCTGATAGCGTGAATAATCTCAAAGGCAGTGAACGCCGCGGGCGGAGCGGTTTTGATTACGTTGTTTGTGTGTGATTGGTGGAAAGGCGTTGGAAGGGTGTCTCACGACACGCGCATTGGCGCTAATGGTTGTGTCCATCAGTGACGTCCATGACGTCTCTCAGCAAAAACTCCTCCGTTCTCCAGGATTTGTCAAGGTACGACTCATTTACTCTCTTTACTCTGCTAATTTCAGTAAGCAGAAGTCACTTTTCGTCACTTCTGTGATTTCGCAATATTAAAATTACGACCGCACTGGTATAGAAGTGGCAGTTGTGCCCTCATCACCTCAAATGTCCCATCCAGACTCGCCGTAATTCAGCACTTTCGATGAAGTGCACATTCTTTACTATTTTTTCAAAACGAAAAAATATGTTTGTGATCATTGTGTACAACAGATAATCTATTGAATCTTCCACTCTAGTGTAGAAAAGAATAGGTCTAGCCTGTTTTCGTGGATAATTTATGCCCGTCTAAGGACGTCCGCCAATAATTCTCTACTTTAAAAATTTAGTACCGAATCTGGGAAACTGCGGCTGTTACCTTCAAACGCACTTAATCAAGCAACTTCGGTCATTTATCACATTCGTTTGACGCTGTGCGACATATTAGCGACTCAGTTGCTTTGGAACGTTGCTATCGCCAGTGAACAAGATACCGAATGTGCCAGCATCCTCTTGAGTGTTGCAAAACGTTTGAAGTAGATGACTATTTCCACCTTCTGCGCCACCTTTCCAAACAAGCTCCTTCCTCAAGTTTTCAGTTCAGACAGCTCCTACGCAGGAAGGTTTTTCAGGGCGTGCAAAGTTTTGAAACGGTCTCCTGGATGACATACGGACACATGCGGGAGCTCCCGAACCATGGTCACTTTTCCTAAACGGCCCTCTGATACCAGCAAAGGGGTCCCTAGCTCAAATCCTCGTGTGACCGAACTTTTTGCATTCGACTTGAACGTTTTAAAATTCGCGCAAAAAATGAAGTTAGCATGAATAATTAGTCCACATTCATTGACTAGGACCGCGCTATAAACCTCCTACAAAAAGGCATTTGACTGAAAAACTCGGTGTTTAGGCTGTGGCACGAAGCGGTCCCCGCCCTCACCCGTGGTGTCACACCTTTTAACCGGTTTTTTAGTCGTGTCTATTTGTAAGCTTATCTGCGTCCTAGTCATGAATATGGTACACGAGAATCGAACTAGGGCCGCCTTTTCGGCATCAGAGGGCCGTAAGGAAAAATGAACCAGTGGTCTGTTGGTTCGCCGCATTGCCCCTATATCAATGGCAAAAATCCGTTTTCAAAAGGACTTGGCACGCGGAAAGACCTTCCTGGTTAGCCGTTTCGAATGGTCCTGCGCAGGGGGTAGAATTTCATGGTAGTGGGGCGCTAGGCCTCACAAAGCGACGCAGCGCAGCAACGCGCGTTACAAGTTTGGATGCGCCCCGTGAGTGATCCATCGCCCCCTCCCCCCCCCCCCCGGCAGAAAAAGAGCCTCGATGGAGAAAGCGAAGAATTGCTCTCTGTGCTAACGACCCATCCCTACCAACATATCCATTTGTACATCGGCGCCACTTGAAGCAAAAATTGCTTCGAGAATCAACCCAATGATCACTAAGGTAGCCCGAAAGTTTCTTCTCAGGTTTCTACCCAATTTGTATGGAGGGCTTTTCAGGGCAAGCCGCGCTTTTTAAAAACGGTTACGCATCTGGTAGCAACGCATGTAGGGATGCACAAAACCATGTTTCATTTTTGTTGATAGTTTCGATCCCCTACAACGACCAAATTCTGCCTTTGCGTTAGCCCTACGGTTGGGAAATGGCGCTAAATGTAAAGTTCAGGGGTCATATTCATGTCGGATAGCGCATACAAACAACTACGCGCCAACCTTGAAATGCAAAATTTATTCGCCACGGAAAATGCGATTCCTCAAGAGTATCTATCTATCTTCTTGGTACTTCTGAAACGTTCAGCAATGAAGCATGGGTGGCCCATAGCGTTCCTACAATATGCAGGTAACCTTCCCGAAAAAAGGGCGCGCTTCCCCGAAAGACCTCCTACAGGTTTCTATCTCATTTCGGCATTTTTGACGAAGCTGAAGAAACATTAACCTAATTTAACAGCCTTCATAAAAGGGACATACTAACAAACAATTCCTCGAAAGCGGTGAGCATTCTGAAGCTACCCTAACTGCTTCTGTGAGATGCTGCTTTATCTTTGTCCTGCCCTGTACTTAATCAAGCAGTTTTTATCGTTCTTTTCATCGATCGTAATCAGCGAACAGCTACAAATACTCAAAGACTTATCAATCACCGATGCCAGGTGAAGTTTTGACGTCTGCTTTTTGAAAGAAAAGTATTTTCATAGTACGGGTTAGATCCATCGAATCTTGACAGCTTCGAAATTCAA
The DNA here is from genome assembly GCA_036418205.1 of Ostertagia ostertagi. Taxonomy (NCBI): domain Eukaryota; kingdom Metazoa; phylum Nematoda; class Chromadorea; order Rhabditida; family Trichostrongylidae; genus Ostertagia; species Ostertagia ostertagi. The sequence goes on from MU868397.1 coordinate 157,200, forward strand.
AAGTCGAACTTTAAAAATTCAACACTTAACCGAATCTCAGCGGAATTTGAAATCTTATCATGAAGGCAAGTAAGTTGATCATGAATTCGTGCTCGCTTAGATGCTTGCTAAGGCAGAAGCAGAATACATTTCGATTTGTGTACATTTTGGATATTTATTGAAACTGTGGTCGCAGTCATGGCCTGAATCAATCGTCCACTCGAAAACAGGTGAAAATCGCGGACATGTTCAAACGTGTTCAACTGTTAGCACTATCAACCCTTCACTGCCCTACTCTTCGAGAGCTCGTGTCTTTATCCATGACTGTGGATCCAGCTAGAAACTTGCTTTCAGGGGTAACTCGACACGTAGAACACGAATATCGCATCCGTTTACCGCTAGAACGCCTGTCACTCGCGACAGAAGCGCCGGCGGCAAAAGGCGCCAAAACATCTTGGATCACCAAATTCGCTGGAAACTTGTCTTCAGAGTACTTTGACCCGATGAACATGAATATCACATTAGTTCGTTGCAAGTGAGCCTGTAGCCTGCGCTACGGGCGCCCGCGCTACGGGCGCAAAACTGCTGTGATAGCGCCGGCGCCTGTTGCCCGGACGTCGAGCGCTGTCGTGCTAAACCGACGTGATATTCGTGTTCTACGGGTCGAAATACCCCGGATTTCTGGCCAAATCTTTAGTCATGGACCAATTTCGATTGAAATCCGGCTCAGTTCTTGAGGAGTAGGGCAGTAAAGGGTAAATAGTGCCTGTCTTTTCGGACAGAACGGATCACAAAATGCGGTTCCCATCCTTCTACGAACAGGTGTCCATGCTCTGTTCACTAAGTATGCATGCCGGCACATAGACCTCACGAAAAGAAAATAGATTTCTAGGAAGTGGACGGGCAGTGAGTATGTACCTGCAACCAAATGAAGCATTTTCGCGCTCCTCTGCAGTGGCATTCACTGACTGCGGTCGCGATCGCGTCGCGTTTCATTCCTTTTCGCTGCACACTATTCCGGAAAAACCACCAAATGAACCCTTTTTCAAAGGAACTTTTCTTTCTCAATTATTCAAAAGCTTAAGCTTCTTTCAAGCGCCTATATCACAATGTAGGCTCGTCGAGGAAATGACAACGAACTCAAGATTCACACGCGAGTTTTCGTTCTTTGACATACTCTGAATTTCTTCAATGCTGAGTTTCTGAAGAGTAGAGGGCAGTGTGCAAGCTCTATTTGTATGATCCCTACGCTCGCGACTTCCTAGCCAATATTCTCGACCTGTACCAGATCAAATACCACCCTTTCCCCCACCATAGCTCATCAAGGATTCCTTGACGCAAGCTGATCCTCTTTTGACTCAGCGACTCTAAAATAATCCTGAAGCACCGGAAAGCAAGAACTTGTTCGAGAACAAGTGGTACATCGGTCGTCCAGTACAATCCGATTCCGAAACCCTGCAAATTGATAGCAAAAAGTCGTGAAATATGGTTACCTCATTTTGGAGGCATATTGTTACTGCTTGTAGCGGCGTTCAGCTATGCCCTGTTTCCCTGTGTGCCACGCAGGTCTTGACGCAGTACTCCTTGCTTGAATACACAAGATATCAAGAGCTTTATTAGAGTGCACGATGATGTTGGTAGCGAACCTCGGTCCGGTATTGGACTTCGTCGGAGAGGTGTCGACCAGTATTGCGTGGGCGCTGAACTACTGGAGTCTGGACTCCTGACTGAACCTTCCCTACCATAGCTGGTCTTATATTATCGTCTTGATACCATATCTTTGATCTCATGGTGTTTTGGTCTATAGAGTATCATCGCCTGATAATACATCTCGCGCCTTCTGACCCTACCCAACACACACGCTTTGATACGTGTAACGTTCTAAAATTACACAAAGTTCACACAAACAAATAGTTTACTTATAAAACAAAACTAAAACCAAACGAATCTTTATAACACTATGCTTTGGCTAACACTGCTTTTATTTTTGAATTTATCGCATAGAATTGGATGTATGAAGTGTTGTGAGGAGGCCGGATTTTCATTCATGTTAACGCTGACAGCGTGAATAATCTCAAAGCAGTGAAGCGCGAGGCTGGAGCGGTTTTTGATTAGTTGTTTGTGTGTGATTTGGTTGGAAGGCGTTGAAGGGGGTCTAACCCGACCGCGCATTGGGCGCCTGAAATGGCTTGTGTCCCATCTAGTGACGTCCAATGACGTCTCTCAGCAAACTCCGTTCTCCAGGATTTGTCAAGGTACGACTCATTTACTCTCGTTTACTTCTGCTATACAGTAAGCAGAAGTCTACTTCTTCGTCACTTCTGTGATTTCGCAATATTAAAATTACGACCGCACTGGGTATACGAAGTGGCTAGTTGTGCCCTCATCACCTCAAATGTCCCTCCAGACTCGCCGTAGATTCCACACTTTCGATACAAGTTGGCACATTCTTTACTATTTTTTCAAAACGAAGAAAATATGTATTGTGATCATTGTGTACAACAGATAATCTATATGAATCTTCCACTCTAACGTAGAAAAGAATAGGTCTAGCCGTTTTCGTGGATAATTTATGCCCGTCTAAGGACATCCGCACAAGTAATTTCTCTACTTTAAAAATTTAGTAGCGGAAATCTGGGAAACTGCGGCTGTTACGCTTTCAAGACGCAACTTAATCAAGGCAACTTCGGTCATTTATCCCATTCGTTTGATGTGCGACATATTAGCTGACTCAGTTGCTTTGGCAACGTTGCTATCGCCAGTAGAACAAAACCGGAATGTGCCAGCATCCTCTTGAGTGTTGAAAAAGGTTTGAAGTAGATGACTATTTCCACCTTCTGCGCCACCTTTCCAAACAAGCTCCTTCCTCAAGTTTTCAAGTTCAGACAGCTCGCTACGCAGGAAGGTTTTTCAGGGCGTGCGAAAGCTTTGAAAACGGTCTCCTGGATGACATAGGACACATGCGGGAGCTCCCAGAACCATGTCACTTTTCCTAAACGGCCCTCTGAATACCAGCAAAGGGGTCCCTCGTTCAAAGTCCTCGTGTGACCGAACTTTTTGCATTCGCCTTGAAACTTTTTGAAATTCGCGCAAAAAATGAAGTTAGCATGAAATAATTAGTCACATTGCATTGACTAAGGACCGGCTAGTAACCTTCTACAAAAAGGCAGTTGACTGAACAAACCTCGGTGTTGTAGGCTGTGGCCACGATAGCGGTCCCCCCTCCCCGTGGTTCACACCTTTTAACCGGTTTTTTAGTCGTTCTATTTGTAAGCTTATCTGCGTCCTAGTCATGATATGGTACACGAGGAACGAACTAGGGACCACCTTTTCGGCATCAGAGGGCCGTAAGGAAAAATGAACCAGTGGTCTGTTGGTTCGCCGCATTGCCCCTATATCAATGGCAAAAGTCCGATTTCAAAAGGACTTGGCACGCAGGAAAGACCTTCTGGTTAGCCGTTTTGAATGGTCCTGGCGCAGGGCGGTAGAATTCAATGGTAGTGGGGCGGCTAGGCCTCACAGAATGCGTACGCAGCGCAGCAACGCGCGTTACAAAGTTTGGATGCGCCCCGTGAGTGAATCCATCGCCGAGCCCTCCCCCCCCCCCCCCCCCCCCCCGGCAGAAAAAGCCGCGATGGAGAAAGCGAAGAAGTTGCTCTCGTGCTAACCGAACCATCCCTACTCAACATATCGCATTTGTACATCGGCGCCACCTTGAGCAAAATTTGCTTCGAGAATCAACCCAATGATCACTAAGGTAGCCCGAAAGTTTCTTCTCAGGTTTTCTACCCAATTTCCGTATGGAGGGCTTTTCAGGGCAAGCCGCGCTTTTTAAAAAGCGGTTACGCATCTGGTAGCACGCATGTAGGGATGCACGAAAACCATTTTCATTTTTGTTGTCGTTTCGATCCCCTACAACGACCAAATATTCTGGCCCTTTGCGTTAGTACCCCTACGGTTGGGAAATGGCGCTAAATGTAAAGTTCAGGGGTCCATATTCATGGTCGGTTTACCAATAGCGCTACAAACAACTACGCGCCAACCTTGAATGCAAAATTTATTCGCACACGGAAAATGCGATTGCGCCCTCAAAGTATCTATCTATCTTCGTTGGTACTTCTGGAACGTTCAGCAAATGTAAGCATTGGGTGGCCCATAGCGTCTTCCTACCAATATGCAGGTAACCATTTCCGAAAAAAGGGCGCGCTTCCGAAAGACCTTCTACAGGTTCTATCTCATTTCGGCATTTTTGACGAACGCTGAAGAAACATTAACCTACTTTAACAGCCTCTCAAAAAGGGACATACTAACTAAACAATTTCCTCGAAAGCGGTGAGCATTCTGAAGCTACCCTAACTCTTCTGTGAGATGCTGGCTTTATCTTTGTCCTCCCCTTACTTAACTCAAGCAGTTTTTATCGTTCTTTTCAATGATCGTACATCAGCGTACACAGCTAGCAAATACTCAAAGACTTATCAATTCACCGATGCCAAAGAGTGAAGTTTTGACGTCTGCTTTCTGAAAGAAAAGTATTTTCATAGTACGGTTAGATCCATCGAATCTTGTACAGCTTCGAAATTCTAAAGTCGAACTTTAAAAATTCAACATTAACCGGAAATCTCAGCGGAATTTGAAAGTCTCATCAGTGAAGGCAAGTAAGTTGATCCATGACAATTCGTGCTCGCTAGATGCTTGCCTAAGGCAGAAGCAGACTACATTTCGCATTTGTGTACATTTGTGGATATTTATTGAAACTTGTGGTCGCAGTCATGGGCCTGATCAATCGTCCACTCGAAAGGCATCGATTCAAGTTTCTCGAGTGAATAGGAATTGAAACAGAGTGGAGTTTCTTACGGAACACTGTAGTTCGTCACTATGTGAAAATGGATTGGAAACTTGGTAGGTCTGACGTAAAGATGCTCAGCTGGTAAGCAATGCAGCTACTGAGTTGGTATGTGTGCTAATAGCGTTTCATTACGCACTGTTCCAAACGGGCTCCTGTTCGATTGTCTCGTTCAATAGGAGCGCTTTTAAGAAACTAAGTTTTTCGATCAATTTTTCAGGGCGGAGGGCCAAAGAACGACAGTCAGTCGGTAATTACGGAAAGCGCTTTTGCGAGGCATGTTGATTCTCCTTTAGCCTTTTCATCCTACTCCTAGGTTTACCAAGCTATTTTGGCAGCCTTTTGCTCTTTTATGCTAACGAATGAGCAGGTGGTGACGAACCGATTGTTCCCTGCTCTAAGGGGTACTATTCATTTCCCCGTCATTTGGATAAATTATAATAATTGAGAAAGCGTAGGTCATAATCTTGCAGAGCAGGGACCGTAATCCTATCCTTTCCTGTATGTAGGGAAACAAAAACGAGTTTTCTAAATTGTATTCGAGTTTCAAAAACAGCACCACGCCCCTGCTTTCCCAACATGTGCGTCCGCACATACATACTTTAACATGCATTAATGGCGAATATCACGCTTTCATATCTATTTCTTCGAAAATAGGGAGAAATCAAAGGATTTTTTCTCCCCATCGCTTCAGGAGAAAGGATAGTGGAAGCGCTTCCACCCTACAGTAGTTTATTTTCTGATTAAGAGAAAGTATTGGATGAATTCAAACACGGGAACAGAAGCTGGGAGCCCATGTACCAACTAGAGATAATAGCAAGAACTTTTCCGTTCCCTTGGATGATTCTTGTTTTCTCATGGCTTTGAGTGCCACATGAACTGAGAACTGACTTCGTTGCAAAAAATATTTGACGACAGGAGGAAAAAGGGGTTCTTTGGTGCATGGCGTCAATATCATACATACCCTTGGTAGAAATCAAAAATGAGCGAAATGGGAAGCGGGCAGGGGAAAGCTCGAAGGACGTCACCGTTTCAACCTTTACCCCTCATCTGAGATGACACGACTGGTTGTAGAGGAGAGCATCATGCAAATTCTCAGCTTTCATTCACATGTGGCCGTGCACTACATTCAATCGTTTTTATATTGCGAACATTTGTGTAGCCTCCAAAATAGCTGTTCAATAGTGTTTCTTGGCAAGAGACAACACTGAAACACTAGCGACAATACGGCTCATATTGTGCCGCACTTTTTGCCACATGGGAAAATTTGACCTGATGCCACGATGCGGCACCTGAAAGGAGATTTTTTGGCAAATTCAAAACTTCTGCGCTATCGCAATATGCGGAGGCATCCTCCAGGATTAGGCCTAGGGGAAGGTCGAGCGAAAAAAACGGACGCACCTTGGAGTCCCTCCACCCCCGCCTGAGGCTTGGTCCCGTTTTCAACAAAAAAGACACGTTTTACGCGGTTTCAAAACCACTAGTACCACAATGCCCCGTATACTGCGAAAGCGTTTCGATTTTGAGATTTCTTTCCATAACGCATTAAGCAAGAAGACGGTGTTGAATTCAAGGTGGCCATGGTAGCGTGTCCTTCCACGCGTACAAGCGAAAATTGTGTCGCCGTGTTAAGTGCTTGTACCGTGAGGGGGGAGGACCAAGGACCATGCCCACGACGACACTCTCACGCTAACTGTTTGAGCGTCAGAAGGTAATTCTCTCAAGTTCAAGCACAAATGTTTCCTGTTTGGATCCGAAACAGGAGATGAAGAGAATTGTTTACCATAGAATTCTATCCCTGAGAACGAGTTAATTTAGGATTCAGTGGAAAAACAAATATTGGAAGATTTTTACTGTGATGCGAGCATGCTCCTGTTTGAATCCAGTTTAAGAAGCGACCATCTCACGTTGATATAAAGGCAGGTGGCATATTATTTGTGGGTTGAATGAAGGCATACGTGCCCACTATGGAGGAGTTCTGAGTCTTCAATGAAGCGGAATGTAACCCTTTCTCGGGCTAAGGGTGCGCTCGTATCGGCTTGACAATGCCTTATCGTTTGATTTCAGCGCTTCGTCCCTCTGCTCGCCACCGATAGGCTACCCTAACTGTTTCCCGCCATCGGACCCTAGTTGGTCAGCAGAGGTGCAGAATATAGCGTTCACTTTGATGACATCTACACTGATGTGATTCATCCAAAGCGAAAACCAACGGCGAAAATAATAGCCCGCTTCGTGGGCTAGGCCATTTCTCCTTGTTTTTCACCAGAACACCTTTTACCGAACCTAACTTTCACTTCCTTTTCACATTACCGACCAATTTTCCGCCGTGGAATCCATCTTTGAACACTTCGACCTCAGCATGGTACCATAGGGCACCACAACTTGGTGGACGACTAGGACGACTTGATGACCTAGGCATCACATATTTGTTATTCATTTTCCCCTCATTTAGGGTTTTTTACAGATTGTTTTACTTATTCCGCAGGTAACCTGAACGCAACTATGTAGAATAATAATGAAATGATTTGACAATTTAGCGTGGAGAATCTGTGCTGTGGATCGAATACAGTGTCAGATTCCTCCTGGGCCACCCAATCGTCGGTAAGTCGTCGCTAAGATCGACATTTGCTACAGAAGGCACATTGATAACCTCATTCAAATTCGGTGATAAGGACGACTGGAGAGCGTTGCGTTTTTGACGACATTATTGGACGTTCTCATTGGAAGGGCTTTGAAAGAGAGTGCCAATCACAACACTCCCTCATTGCTCTGAGAACTCCAAATATCACCTTCAGTGACGTCATCAAAGCCGCACCGCCCTCTAGCCATCGCGATCACAGCTGCTGAAAAGTTACGTTCTGAGCGCTAATCTTTCACTGGCACCAGTACATTTTGCAAAAAAAAGTGGAATAAAATCACGAATATTGTACGCTACATAAACAACATTACTGGTTCGATATGATTAAATTAGATCGTTTGTTATACTTAGTTGTTTTTGAATTTCAACATTATTGTATATTTGTTAGAAATGTCGGACTATCCTCCGCCTGCGTTAGTTTTTACTGCTCCGAAAAGTAATAGGATTGAGTGAAACCGGACCTGAGAAATCCGAAATTCTAGCCTTCAGCTTGTTGATAATAAGTGCAGAGGAGCAGAGCTGATCAACAGGATAGGTGTCACTACCACACTGGGATCGGATTTCACTCAGGCCTTCTACTACTTTGGCAACAGTAAGTTATTGATAAACATAATTCAATGATTGTAAAAGTAGTAGTAAGCAACTGTTAGATTCAGGTCTGTTTGATGAGCAAATGGCCTCTCAAATACTGCCACGATCCCGAATTGCAGTCGAATGCATGGCCGATCACGGAGATGTAGCCCTGTATGTACCATTTATTGCCACATTTGATCAAGTGAAGATAGATTTATGCTCAAGCCCAATCTCAGCTCTGCTTCCGCCAGAAAAATAATTCTGCTTCCAGACCAAGGACTACTTTCTGAAGAAAAATGCCCAATTAAAAATGGAGCAAGCAAATTCGCTTCACCGCGGCAGCCAACTTCCTTCAAAAAGCGATCCCATTTTAAGATAAGCGGCTGAGTGTCGTCCCTCATCACTCATATCATAGCACCAAATACTACTACTACTATTAGCTACTTATAGCTCGATCTGGATAAACTTACCTGCTAGTTCAGTATTCCAACGATAAATTCGTCCCATTATGACGTCGGCTTGTTTTTTTTTCTTACTCAGATTCAGCTTCTTGCAAGTTTTCTCTGGGCGCTTTCACTCCGTTCACTCCCTGTTTACCTGTTTTTTTATCTGTGAAATTTGTTTACTGTTAATTTGTGCTTAAAGGGCTGCTTGTGTACGTGCTTCATTTCTCATTAGCGAGTGTTTCAAATAAATAGCTTTTACCTGATCGCATAATGGCTTACTTATCTTAGGACACGGGCGAAACAGATACAAGAATACATTTTGTTTTGACTCCCATAATGATATATTTACAAAATTGAAAGTTATTATGTAATGTAGATTCAAAAACATTTTTTTCCACAAAATTTTAATTCTATTTGTCGTTTTTTGAACATTATCTAGACCAGTGAACTGAAAATTATTGCATAATGTAGAATTCGAAAATTTTTCCCACAAAATTTTAGTTCCATTTGTCGTTTTTTCAACATATCCATAGCAATGAATTAAGAATCATTATGTAATGTAGAATTCCAAAAATTTCTGTTTCAAAAAATTTCAATTTTTTACGTTATTTTTCAACATGATCTATGTATACCAATGAACTAAAAATCACTGTGTAACGTAGAATGCAAAATCATTTTTTTCCATAAAACTTTAATTCTTTTTGTCGTTTTTTCAACATTATCTAAAACAATGAACTTAAAATTATTGTGTCATGTAAAATTCAAAAACTTTTCCCATAAAATTACAATTGCATTTGTCGTTTTTTCAGCATGTCCATAGCAATGAATTTAAAATCATTGTGTAACGGAGAATTCCAAAAATTTCTGTTCCATAAAATTCCAATTTTTTAATGTCATTTTTAAACATTATCTGGACCGAAATTGTACAATGTGGAATTCAAAAACTTTTTTCCATGAAATTTCAAATTCATTTGTCGTTTTTTCAACATCTCCATAGCAATGAATTAATGATCATTGTGTAACGTAGAATGCAAAAAATTTCTTTACCATAGAATTTCAATTTTTTATGTCATTTTTCAATCTCGATTTTTTATCTACATAGATCAATGAACTAAAAATCACTGTTTAATGTTGAATTCAAAAAAATTTCCCTCATGAAATTCCAATTCAATTTGTCTTTTGCTCAACATACCCATTTTTATGTCATTTTTCAACATATCTACTCTTTTATGGGACAGAAATTTTTTAAATTCGTACTGAAAATCATTACATATCGTGATGTAGTGATCAAAAAATTTCGTTTCCATAAAATTCAATCTTATTTATCTTTTTTCAATATTATCTAGAGTAGTGATAGATGATCCATACACGACTGGTAGGACTGAAATTGCTCCGCGATAGCCTGCCATTCAGCAGAAGTCGGTCAAGTTCAGATTTGAAGCGTTTGAAATTAGGTTTAGTCATGTTTCAATTTCATTCGATGTTGGGGCCGAGATTTATGGACGAATTGTGCCTTGGTCACCTTCTGCGCACGCGCCCTAACTCAATTGTGCGATGCGTTTGTTTCAATGCCTTAGGCAGCTGTCCTGATTTCGTAGAAGTCTGTAACCCGATTTTGTTTTCAAAACAGAAACTCGAACACACCGCCTCACCCGAGCCCACATAACACTGCCTCCTTTTCTCAGGATGTGGCTTGAAACAAGCAACATCAACCCTGGTGCTACTTTCGTTGACTGCTAGGCTTGATTCGTGGTCTTCACATAAGCTAGTAACATTGAACCAGTTGAGCAACGTCATCCTTTACGGACGCCGACATAAGTAATATCAGGATTTTCAGACAGATTTATAGATCCAAACGAGCCGCTGTTTCATCCTGTCAGTTACGTTCAAATCCTTTAATCCTCTTCCCTTTCTAATCAGCTAACACGGCGAAGCCTCAATGCTTCTTAGCTTACAAGGGCTCTCCTATTTGAATCGATCATTCTTACAGACCATTTTGTGGGGTCTTCATGCACCTGAGTGCTATTTTATTGCTAGTTTCGTCGTTTTTCTGTTGCAGAATTCCCTGACTGTTCTTTCACAGCGCAAGGTTCCCGCCGGCGCAATCAAAGGATGTGCCCTTGTTCTTTCCGGGGCCTTGATGAAGATCTCTAGGGGGATTTGCCATTTCGGAATTGCAGTGTCAAACACAATGTATGGCCCAGCTCTTCTTCGCGGTTGGTCTGGTTCTAGTTGAGTTTGTACTTCCCTCTCCACTCCATAACTTCTTGATTTAACTCGTTTCTTATTATGTATAAGTAGTTTTCAAGTACACTTCATCATAAAACTCAAATGATCTTTCTGATGCGATTTCCGTTACCCATCAAGGCCTCATCGTCGTAATTACTTCCGTAACGGAATGAAAGTATAATTTGTGTACTTTCTTCTTGGTAACTCTCGTGGCTAAATGCACACCCGCTAACGCCTACACCTATGGCCCTACCACGAATAAGAAGCCGTGGTGCCCTGCCAGAGGAGGTCGTGATTAACCGATGACGCCAGCATGTTTTTCAAGCCGGCCATAAATTCGGTCTAACTTACAAAACTACAGCTCGTTAAAGTTTTCTGGGGACCATCACTAATAGCTTAACGCCTACGCACATGTTCATTCAAAAATTAGCTCAAAATCATCTTTCTCTATTAGGATTTTCAATAAACACTAGGATTTGTGGGCGGGGGTGCCAAGTTTTGTATTCACGGTGTAGTACAAAATATAAAATAATAATTGGAATAGAAAAAAATTTGCATATCTCAGAATTGCTCTTTGTCCAAAAATTACATTCCTGAATTGCAGGACCTTTTTCTTACTCATCCCTTTGATTACTAACTCATCCCTCCTTACTGAGTAACGCCAGCG
>MU868397.1:174488-190039 GCA_036418205.1 Ostertagia ostertagi
CCTGGTTTAGTGCTATATGTCTCTGTTTTCCCCTGGGATAACACACATCAACGGTTGCGGTGACGTTGTCAGACACGCGGAGGTTCCGGTAGGAGACGCCTATCAGCAAATGGATCGCATTCCTGAAAAGGCGGTCCTATTCTAGGATACATTTTTGGTTTCAAACTTCTATATTTGTCTTAGAAAAGTTTTGATTCTTCACCCATGACTAAGCAATAGCAAGTAAGGCATCGGGCAGATGTGGTGAGGGAAAGGAAGCGGGGGGGCGGGGACGGAGGGAAGCACTGTCGAACAGGGTCAACCCTATGTTGCTACAAGTAGCAACGGGGGGTCGTATTTTGATGAGTTTGTAGAGGGGGGTCGTACTTGCTTCGGTTGTAAGAAGTTGCATGTGATGAGTGGGGAGCGGGGAGCGGCGCGGGAGAAAATTTGCCGTTTCAGCGCGCGTATATACCTCCCCTAGAAAATGGAGCAGTTGAAATATGGGTAAAATACATGGAAATTGTAGGGAAATGTAGGGAATTTTTGCGGTTTTATGGTAAGTATATACCCCCCGCTCGACGGTAATTTTTTGGGGTAAAAATTGTTTGAAGGAGGGGGTCGTAAAAATTTTTTGAAAAGTAGCAACGATAGGACCGACCCTGGTCCGAACCCCGCGGTCCAGAGTTCTAACTGCGAGTCGCTCGCCGTCCAGGCCAACCAGGCTCCTCTCTCCGAGGTCGGTTAATTGGTACCATACACCAGGCTCGTCTGGAAGGGTGAAAACAGTGATTCTGAATCGACTTGCGAGCGCAGCTCACTGCATAGGCCAACCGCATTTAAACTACTACTGATGGAAGAAGAATACGTGGCGCATTCCAAAGTTTAATTGATCAAAGTCGGGTGCTTTTCTTGGCACAACGTATTCACGTAAAAAGTTCTGGTCAAGAAGCACTATTCAGCACCGCGGTTACCCTTTCATCTACCCTGAGTAAAGAAGATAACGCAGTCAATTAACCCAAATTTGCAAAAGAAGTGAAAAAAGGGAGAGATTAGAGTCGGGTCTCTTGCCGTTCAAGTACGATGCAGCTCATTAAACCGTTGCTTCGCCTGCTCCCGAGAGGATATTAATGGGAATCGGGACGCTTTCCAGATATTATGGCGTGAATTTTGTATTTGTTGTGACCATATAATGATATTTTTTATTCAAAGATAATTTCAATAGAGTCATCTTCTTTCGTTCTTTTGTGCTTTATTTTCTTTTGTATTTATATACTAAAATTTTTCATTCGAAGAAAAATTCCAGTGGAATTATCTTTTTTCCATTTTCTATTCATGACTTATGACAACCAGTATCATTCGTGATAGATTCCTTAAAATGCGACATGGGTTATGTTTATGATACTGTAGCCTACAGTAATCTACCGTAATCCGTCCGTAAAATGTATTAGATCAATAGATCACCATCTACAATAGGTGTATTACCTTCTCGAAAAATCTTTCATTATATTGTAACAAAGTGCCTTGAGCCGGATAAGTCGCCACATTTCGTATGAGGAATGACGTTATGGTAAATCCCTATGGAAAAATGAGTACATTGTATAAATCACCCAAATACATGGCGCGAGTGCCCACGTAGTGCATGCAGGCCAGTTCGCTGGTTCTCACGCTTTAAGCTCAACGAAACGCTTTTGATTTGCATGTTGAATAACAACAGAAGTTAAACATTTCGAAAGCTCTCTGGCCATGCTTTCCGAGCTTTCATCTTCCTACTTACCGCAGCTCACCTCTTTGGATAACCCCATGGGCCCAAATGTTAGCGATCATCCGCTCGTGTTAGTTGTTAGATGCCTAATCGTGCCCACAGGGCTAAGACGAGCGGTCTGTTTGGACTATTGTTTTCTTAGAATGAAGTGTTGTAAACCATCAAGCAAACATATTCTCAACCCATTTCTACTGGTTTTGCTGCTCTACAGGGGCCACTCTGCGCTCACGAAAGCGCAGAAGATCGTTTTTTGTGTGACACTAACGATGTGGCCCATTTTCGTGGATCGCTGAACACTACTATATTTGTCTGTTGTATCACGAAGGCGCAGCCTTAAAGTCATCGTGCGTGAAAATTGATCCCTCCCTCTTTCCTCATAAAACTGTTGTATTTGGCCACAGAAGATTACGGGCAGCTTCCGCGCAAAAAAGATCGGTGCTATCATGGTTAGGCCCATGTCAGACTTTGCGAAAATGCGCGATTCGCTAGCGTCCGCGGTCGCGTTGCGGTACCAGCCAATTGAGTGATTCACTGGCCGCGACTTAGCGAATCGCGCGATTCGCAAAGTCTGACATCGGCCTTAGGGGGAGGGGTGGTGCCGCTTGATGCAATAGTTCCTTACAGTAATTGTAATATTCAAGGGGAGAGAGCTCCAGGGTGACTGATCGAATTCCTTCGTGTAAAAATTAAACAAGGTAAGTATTACATTTTTAAACCCCTTTGATAGAAGAGAATGTTCGCAGTGATTCAGACCTGCGTTGTTCTGCACAAAACACCTGCCTAACTTGTTGTAGGCGCTGCTTACAACACCACGACCCCCAAAACCAAAACCAAATTAGACGTTTATGGCTCTAAAAGGGAAACAATTGTTTGGAAAGCAAGCCTTGTGCGCAGGCTGTGGGTACCCAGAAGGAACCGAAAGGTTCACTATAAGTACGAACATAACGTCTATGCCAACGAGTAAAGTGGCGAGGTTTAGGAAGAAATGTTATATCTAGAGGAAAGCTTCGACGTTTATACGTGTTGAGTGTGAGTGAAGGGTTAACTTGTACAAACATACAAGTTAACTCTGTGAAATGCCTGATAGATTTTTATAGGTGACGACACATCAAAATTGAAATTTTTCTGCCGCTGATAGCAATGACTGCCCTACGGTGGCAACTACACAAGCAATAATTTCTGACTTTCGAGTTTCTCATGAAGGGCAACTAGTTATTTTTCTGTTATTCTCGCAATCCCCGCGCACACGCTTAGTCTGCCAGTATTTGAGGAAAATAAAGCCGGGATTTGACGCTGTCTTCAATCAGCGCCTGGATTACGCAAGCCATCTATCGAATTCTACATGCACCAAAATCTTCCCCACTGAGGTTCTAACATGAAGTTATTTATGTCTATTTTAGTACTAGTTATGTTTCTATGTACCTCATTGTTGATGTCACTACTGCTTGCATTTCAAAAAGTTGTTCTCCATAATCATTTGAACATACCCTACACGATTAAGTCGTCCTAAAAGAAAGGCAATGAAAAAATAAGGCGTAGTTCCAATTTGAGTTTTCCACAGGCTAGTCAGGGTCAAGCGCCAGTTTTCGCTTTTTCAACCCTTTCAAACCCGACTTTTTCTTCTTGGAAAAATTTCTCTTACTTGTGAGCACATAAGTATCATTATAGCGAAATTTGGAAGCTATTCGATCAGAAACTAGGAAGCTTTGAAAATTGGCCCACCTTCTTAGTTTTTAGCTTATGTCGAAACAATTCCAAATTTCATAGTTATGCGAAAAAGTTTATGATCTTGCACAACATTATATCTAACTTTTTTGATAAGAAAATGAATATATGTCAAGTATTTTAGAAATGATTGACACTTACCTAGCGGCTTGCTGAGACCAGCGCCGATTCATTGTTGCACCTCTACAGGAAATTTTTGTAATGCTAATAAAAACACACGGGTTCAAAGCCCAATTAGGTAGGGAAAGGCTGTTTGAAGTAACCTATAGCAGTGGATAGTAGAAATATGCTTTTGCACCGGTAATGTGGACCTTTATTGATGTTGGCAATTGCCACCGCCGGGGCCGAAAGGGTTAAACCTAGAGAAACCATAGCAATTTCGACTCGTTCTTTATCCGTCATCCTTCACATGGATTTCGAACTAGACATATTTCCCACCCACGTCCCCACTGGTGTTTACTCTAATATCGCATCTACGTAAATCTTCGAGCATTTGAATAAGTGAATTTTTGCTGGGTCCCGTAAATACCCAAATATGTGAACAATTTGAATACTGAAATAGTGCACCAGCTTCAACAACTACTATGGAACGCATTCACCTTACTCACTTCTTATGGAAGCTGAAGCTCCCTACTTATTTCGAATATTTAATGTTCGCATTGGCTTGAATTTGACACACATTCCCTGATTCTGAGCCTACACTACGGTTTTGAACTGAAGCGTGTGGAGCATCAAGAAAGCATTGATCAACGTCAATTGCTTTATCCTTCAACCTTTTGAACTTGGTCCTCCGAACGTTTGAAATTTTTCATTCATTGATAAGCTCTTTCTTACCGAGGCGAACGTAACGCAAAGGCCAGGAACAACCCACCCAATATCTCTTCTCCCAGGACTAGTCGACAACAAGCAAGCCGACATATGAGGAAAGAGTGAGGTTGAGCATCGCCGCCAGACACCCGTCATTCATTTTGAACACGAACATGTACTTGCAAAGGACTCTACGATTTCAGCCGGAAGCTGATTTCATGGCGCAAACCAAAGCTATTAACAATTACGAGATCCAATTCCTGATCAGAAAATTGTGTAAGTTATCCACATAATATTTAAACAAGTTGATGCCCTCCATGAGGGATGCCCAGCTTAATTGTTCGCAGTAATTCGCTACTTTTTCTTCTGCTTATGGATCTCTCCCGCATTTATATGACTGGTGAAACAGCAGATTTTAGATTTGATTTTCTCAGAGCTTTTTCACTTTTCCACCTTTCCCTTACTGTCCCCTCCAGCGACCCCCAACCAGGGTTGATTTTACGACCCCCTTTTCCCTACCTCCACCATCTCCATCTTCCATCAAAACCCCGCCCACTTTTTCCTCCAAAAATGCCGTCGAGCGGGGGGGGGTATATAGTCACTCTGAAACCGAAAAATTTCCTTCTATTTCCACCATTTCAACCCATTTTTACCTATACTCCCACTACTTCCTTTTCTAGGGGGGTATATACGCCCGCTGAAACGGCAAATTTTTATCCTGCGCGCCCTCCACTCGCCCAGCCTACTACCCACGAAATCTTAGTTTCACCTCAATCCCACACGTGATTTCGAGCGACTAAAGTGGGTACGACCCCCCCCGTTGTTACTCGTAACAACGTAGGGTTGACCCTGTCCCCAACCCAGGTCTCAAATACGATCCTCTCATTACTGCAAACGACCCCTGTCAAAAAATCTTTAGTCTGGCACACCCTGGTTATAAAGTACAACTCAAACTCTCGTCAAGTTACCAATGTAATCATCTCAAGTTAACATTCTGTAGGCTCAGCTGTCAACGAAGAGTTATGAGGCTACATTCACAAAACTGAGGCCCAACACATGCGAGTTTTTCAGTTGCTCATCGAGAACGCTATAAATTATGAGCTGTTTAACACACTATGAGGGCAGTGCTCAATCAAATCTGTTTCTTGCGTACCTCATTTAGTCACTGCTTATCGATGCTCGTCCCTTGCAGAGGTCGTTGATGATCGCTTCACGCTTTCATGCTCCTTAGACTTTTATTCTAATCTCTCATACGCTCCGATACCTACAGGTCGGACATGTAGGGATTTTTTCATCAGCCGAGGTGAGTGATGGCAGACACAAGCGCAACAGACATACTCAAGGGAGGCCATTATGTTAGCCTGGCAAGACTTAGTTCTACAGTTTATTTACCTTCTTGCATGAATGCCTGTTGAACGGCCTTATAGGTCATGAAACGAGAATCATGAGCAAGTCTTACTTCAAACCACTTTGTTTGCTTTTTATTCCCAAAAAGGACCTATGGCGGACGTTACGGCGAAGTAATGGGTTCGCGGAGCTAATTCTGAGCTGCTACTGCCGAGCGGATAAGAAGTACTACCCTAGATTTTTGCATCCACACACGTCATGAATCGCCTTGATGCATCTTGAGGTTCGCATCAGGCAAATTCCACGATACTGCGCCGGAACATTCGTTTCGGAATAAGGTTATTCCCAGATGTGAGTAGTAGTAATTAGTAAATTAAGTAAGTGTATAAATAAGGTAGCCGGATTTGCGATCGCACTTTCGTGTTTTTGGAGCGCGTGCGAGCACCACGGAGACCTGGCCGCGACCGTATTTGTGTCTGCGTCTCGCTAGTCCTCTACGATCCTTCCTATGATGCATAAGTCCTCCCTCACTATCTCATGGTCTGCATGCCTTTCACTCGCGCCCAGTGCTCACAAAAACTACTATCCCCTCAGTGTTTGGTTGCAGCTTCTTTACCTTGTTTTCTTTAGTGGCGGCCCACTTCGCATCTCTAATCCCATTTTCGAGCGCAACAATCACACCTGAGCAATCGTGGAATGCACCTCTAATTGGCAGGTGCAGAACTTTACGGGAAGACAAGAACTTTGGGTTGCACTTCAGTAAGCTCTCGGAATGTCCGTGTATCGATCAGAATGTCAGTGTATCGACCAGGTCAAGGGACTACGCTACTCTGAAGGAAACCTTCATTCGTGGTGTGTCCTGGAGCCATGGCTTTATCCTTTACCTTTGCCACTTTTTTTGTGGTATAGGTGTCCTTGCCAAGAAATCGTCCATGGAATTCCTATTACATATGAAATTTTCCGAACAAAAGTGTCGTGAGCATCGATTTCTGATAAATTCTTGGGTGTGTTGTTTGTTGAGAGCATAAGCCAAGGTAACACTTAGCTGGGTAACTGGTGAGTGCGATAATTATTGGTTGTAGATTTCCAGGCTTTCCATGGTTTCGAATGCATATCTCAGGAGTTTGCCCGCTAAGAGAAAATTCCCATGAGATAAAATACCATTCTTTAAGCCTGGAACTTGTGTTCTGCTTGCTCTTTTTGCGTCATGTTTATTTTAAACGGAAATTCTTCAAATATTTCGTGGGAACTTTTTGTTGAATAAGTTCAAATAATTGTTTATAAATATTCATCTAATACGATAAGCTATCGAATCCAATGTGAATATAATGAAAGGGCTTCAATAGCAACTGAATAACTCTGTTGTGTGAAACTCTCACTAATCTGACCAGAAAAGGTCATTGATCAATCTATCATTTGGAAAATTATACATTCTACGCGTCTCATGTCGCTGAGCTCAAATATATTATTATACCAAATTTGAAAAAAATCTAAAAAAAATATTATTATATCAAATATTATCTGCTAAACGGTTCTCTGAACATGGTCAAGAGCAGAGGTAGTGTATTGGGCTCACAGGCGTGAGGTCGTGGGATCGATTCCATTCTGTGCTGTTCTGGTAAATTACCTAATGAAGCATTTTACGTCTCTTTGATACGACGTCCCTCTAGGTTAAGACGTGGAGACTTTAGATTTATCTTCGTAATCCGCTGTAATCTAGGAAAAGCTGTGAAAAATCGATCAATAGAAGTAAATCGTACGGAGAACGCTAATCAGCACGAAGTGTAAAAATTCATTAATCTCACTTTTTAGAACACTCTGTGGAAGTGTTGACAGACAAAAACTTCGGTGCTGCTACGAAAACTTGAAAACAAATTAATCCTTCAGGATTTTGGGTCTTCGGAACTTGAAGTGGCTACCTGCTTCCTTAGCACTTTTACTAAATTTTGTAAAGTATTGAAATAAGCGTTTCACGAAAAAATAGGACATGAACGGTAGCATGTTCGCCTCATTTTCGAGATTATTCATCAATTGTCAGTCAGTTCAGGTGATCTCATCTGTCACAGCCCGACCTCCATTTATCATTTACTTCACCTTCCCTCGTTTCCATCTCATTGAACTCGGAGTACCACTGTCTGTTTTCGTTATGTTATCGGAATCATTCTGTGATCACAGCTGCCAATTTTCTTACTACCGTATATTTTCGCATTCTGCTCATATATTTAGAATCGTGGAGCAACGTTTATGAAGAATGACCAAGAAATATATATCCCCTGAGTTTTGATTTTGAAACTTTTATGCCTGCTGAAGTTGCAAATGTCATTTCGGCCTTTGCTCCATACTTGTACATCAGCTGAATTTATGGAAGTGCGCTCTGCTCCAGTGGTCTTTCGAGAAGTTGGACCTACATGATCAACCCCATCAGGTCCTTCGAGCAAATGGTCTCGGGACTCCTTTATTTAAGCCGCGCTTCATCGAGCTCTATGGGCCAGCAGGACCATCCACATCGTCATGCCTAAATTCTGGTCTTCATGGTCTTCATGAGATAGTCTTAGCAGCCTGGGATACTGTGGAGCTTCTTTGGGTTTAGGAAGGCTGCTATGAAGCGTAGGCTTGCATTGGGTCATTTCCGCGTTAAAAACCCATCTTTTCCGGCTAGTTCTGACTATCGAAGGGAAGCATTGTATTCTACAGACTATCCTTGTACTTAGCCCAACCCACATTTCGCTGGATACCTAGAACTGGGGAATCGCCGAATGGTCGGACACATCTTCATCCATGACAATACTTCCACTATTTCTGACTGTTGGAATCTCATACTCAAAATGAGGTTCCCATTTGACAAAACACTTCACAGGGTCCACAACATCATTTTTAGGAAGACAGAAATCCACTCGTCGCTGAGGACAAAGTTTTACCTCTCGCCTTCGGTCCATGTTAGCCGTTAGTGTGCGGAAGCCAGTTGGGCCATCCTGCTCTTGAAGCCCAACAATGGCTTCTTGTTGGGACATCATCCGTAATATTCACCAGGTCGCGGCCGATGTTGGGCTGCACTTGGACTTTCATATGATTAGAAAAAACCAGAAAAAGTCGTTTCTTGGTTGGGAATGTCGGGAGAACGGGACTTGCAAACTTTTATTATGTATTTTGTTATGTGCCGGCGGCGCGGTTGATTAAAAATAAAAAAGTTTTTCACACTTTTGACCGCTACTGTATGTTCTTTGTCCTTCTAGCCCCGAAGCAATTGATAACGCCGAAACGTCAGCTAAATAAACTGCTCTAACAAAGTCGGTGAGAAGCTGGATTGTTCCCACATTCATGCGCCTCATCAGCCTTTCGGCGCTCCAGATGCTCCTCTACAAGAGTATTCGAACCTAGTTTTTATACACTAACGTCTGTGCATAACTACGTGCTTGACTGCGGCAAGCCAACATTGACTCCTGCTCATGACTATGCCGCAGCACTCCCTGAAAGCAGGCTTTTCCGGTAGACCTTAGCCCGGTACGAGGTTAACCAGCCGTCTGGTAGCACAAAACAAAGAGCGAGTCTCTGCAACTTTTCGAATGGGGTTCAGTTTGTAGAATAGGGCGTTACTCTGAAAGGCATAAGAAGGGAGGTCGTTAAGATTTTGAAATCCAAAAAAATGATCCTAAAATCCAAAAGAATTGAAAAAGATTTTGCCTTTCACCATCAGCAGCAGGGCTTTCGGGGATTTGGGAATGTGTCAGGACACCATCAAATGTTGAAGCCGTGTAGCTGAAATCGATCAGATATCACGGTTGACCCTACTCTGATATAACCCCATTTTCGCACATGGCCTAAGTCCCAGGAACCGCATCAGACATCCTTCCTAAACCATCGCGTGTGAGGTTAGCTTCTTGTGATTTCAATATTCCCAGGTGTGATTCACAAATTACAATATACTTTTTTTGCTTTTTCCCTTGGGAGGCAATTATCAAGGGCGAACACGCAATGAATGTTTGGATTCGTATTCCTAGCACAATTTTTCTGCTCACATCTAAATTTTCTCACAGACATAGGTTTCATGTAAACCAGCTTTCTCCGACTATCAGTTGTCCGCAATCTCATATTTTTGAACTGGACGACCATTTCTCCACGAAAAAAGAAGCATAATTTGCTCACAAAAACCGAGACCAATAGAGCGAGTTCTACGAAGGAAAGGTTCGGCTTTCTACCCACTCGTTAGCTGAATGCATTGGAACCATCCTCACACCATTTCCATAGAAGTTGTCTCTCGATCAGGCACAGGGTGGTGTAATGACAAGGCTACCACAAGCATGGAATAGGGGCGAATCACGGACCGAATCCCGACAGTGGAGCGTTCCATGTTTCGAGGGTCGGCTGTATGACACTTCGGCTTCTCCACAAAGATGAAAACACCGGTTTTTAGTAGATTGACTGAGCCTACTAGCTACGCTAGGCCAATTCACGTTCAAAAGCAGTGATCACGCTGGTCGGAGGACTGTGTTGTTCCGATGAGGTCGCTGAACCATTGGTGGACCAACCCTTAGGCGTGGTGGTTGGGACCGCCTCCTCACGCCCTCGCACCAATGACATTCAAAGACGTCATCAAAACCGCAACGCCCTCCTAATCCTCGGTAATCATTTAAAGGAGGATTTCACGATAAGAACGAAGGTCAAAGAAGGGAAAATTGCATAGTTGGGAGACAGGCGGACCTCCTGAGGGTGCTGACCGACGCGCAATTGGCAGCGAAAGATTTGACCTCGGCGATCTAGCATGGCTCACTCTTGGCGCGTTGGCGGGTACGCCCACCGACTATCTAATCACTCGCCGCAGGTCTATACGTGGCGAGTGATGAGAGTCGCATCAATGCGCAAATCAACGGGCAAGGAAGGGGTCCCATTTCTCGGGTTTCGGGCCGTTTCAAATGGTTTCTTCTTCATCCCTGCTCCACTAACCACCTCTACCCTTATTTCCAAATAACTTTTCATCGTAAATTCCGCCTTTAAATGTTACTGTAATTGAGCATCCCAATGTGTGGCTCTCTCAAATATGGGTTCACCAGCGCCTGATGATCGCCCCACAAATGATTTTTTGTGAACACGTTGACTCATTTTTGAACAGGTACCCGTGACCAGACAAATTTGAAAATGTCTGGCGTATTCACTCCGAAGTATGTAATTAACGCCTAAACAACAAAGCAGTAGATCGATGGAGTAATTACCAACCACTGTACCACTTACTTCATGACGTTTTTTGTTCAAATATGTGAGTTTAGTTCTGAACAAATTTTCGTTACTGCTTGGTCTTTTTAAAAGTGTGCTATATAGCCGTCGTACAGACTCGAATATCGCAAGGATACACCACCTTACGCCACGTTCTAGTCCCGCAACATTCATTATGAAGCAGAGAATACACATTTCTTTGAAAAGCTTTTGTATTTTCAGACTTAGAACTAATATTACGCAACAGTGCGTTGCACCGTCCTCAATTCAACGACCGCTAATTGACCACCGTTGGATGAATTATTCAACAGAAGATTCCATGAAAAGGACGGAGGTTGAATAAGGGTGAATATAACTAGCAGGATGTCAAGTGGGTATCGCTAAGGGTGCAGGACGATGCGAGTTTCGCGGGGTAGGATACGCCCGTCCCGCTCGCGCCGCTGCCCGCCCCACTTCCCTTCCGCCTTTGTCCCTGAACTCCTGACACCTCTACCTTAATCTCTAATGTCTATGAGCTGTTTTTTTATCATTAACTCCTCACTTGCTTTCATCCGAACAAGCTTGTGATGACGGTAAACTTGTCCGCTCCCGAAATCAAATGACGTGAATGGTTCCCGTTTCTCTGAATTTAACCGTTTTTCCTGTGTTTTACTTACAGACGATCCACTGGATATTGCTACTTTCACATTTTATGGGTATGAACTTATTGCGACAACTGCCTCCACTATTTGCACATCGACCTGGATAGTTGCATGCATGGCTTTGTCTTCATTAAGCATTCAGATGTTGTGCACGAGTATTCTGTAGGTTCAACAAGTTGATGATAGCGCGCATTTTGGTTTTTTGGGCCACGTGAACAGAAGCAGTTTGGTGGGCGCGATCTTCGAGACGCGCAACCGCGTCTTACTGTGCAACGAGGTGCGTTTTTCGAAACTCAGCACTGGGAGTAGCGAAACAAGGGTGCAATGGAAGTATGGAGGGACAGTCTGCAACAGCTTGTCGGTGCCTCTTGAGCAAGATAGTAATAACATTAGCGTAAAATAAGTGGCTGTGAAGCAAGGAGGATATGATCACTTAAGGGAAGTGAAGAGTAAGGAAAGCCATCTGAAATGTATGAACACCGAAATTTGCTCGTCCACACTATATTCCTCAGAGGGCGCATTGAAACTGCGCGCAGCGCCGCCTACTATAACCTCCCCTCAAGTCTCAAAGCGCCCGAAATGAGAAGGTTCAGCAGCTGTGTTTAAGCACACCTAACCATTTTATGGACCATGGCGTTTGAAGATGGGTTAATGTATGATCTACAGAATCAATACAAACAACTTGGGAAAAAGCCGCGCCGGCGCTCGAAAAACTGATGGGACGCGCACCTGCGTCCCAACGTCCAACGCGGTCTGCAAGGAGAGACGCGCAACCGCGTCTCACTGTCGACAGTACCTTAGAGAGGGCATTATAACAGCGAAGGGTCACGAATAGTTCGTAACCCTTCGGTTTTAATAATTTGGCCCAAAATTTGCCGAAAGTCCATTTTCTGAAGATGATCCTATTCAACTAGGTAGAGTAACGCAATGACACTAATATAGGATAAGGGTTCCCTGATGGATATCTTATGAGTGACGGGATGCGTTTACGCGGCTTCGTGGTTCTGCTCGGGTGTGGTCGAGTTTATGATGATTTTCGATGGGGGAGCACTTTTAAACAGAAACATCTGGATGCGGCTCCGAATGATCACTTCATAGCCGATTTGAAGTCCCACAGGGTTTGCCACGCGCTGCATACGCCCATTATTATGTTGCTCTTTGACCATTTCCTAAACATATTTTTGATCATTCTCTCTCTTGATTTATTTTCTCACTAGAAAGTAATGGAGGGCGCATGTTATGACGTGTTCGGATTCTTCCAGGCTGCCGCTATATGTACTAATGGAGCTAGGCAATTACTCCGTTTTTGGACCTTCCACAAAACCGAATATGACGAAAGCGACTCAAATTTCATATGCCTTGTGCCCACATTCGCTTATTTAAGCAGTGTCGTTAACGAGCACTGATTGCGGTCTAAGGCAACTTCCTTTCATTGCAAGCCTATCTGCACAGAGCTGTGCTGCTGTTTAGTTCGAATACTTTTCAGGCCTGTCTCTCACTCCACTTTGAATTATGTGATTGCCTTTATGTACAGTACGTTTTGGTAGCAAGCTGTGCTGAAAATGAGATAGCGGAGAGCATTTTGCTGCGTTCTGCGTCTCTACCCCGAAGTTGAAAAAACATCCCCTGCAGAAGTCGTGTCGAGGAATCGGTTCAATGGGAGAGTTAGAGTAGCCCACGAGTAGCACAGATGTGCCGTTGTCGCGGCTCGAAAGTGCGCGACAATGGCGCTAGGGTCTTACAAAGTCAGCATTTGGCGACTAATCTTAGCATTTGGACGAGCGCACACCCCATGACACGCAGCGTGGATGCGTAGCGGCTAATTCAAATACGCGCGGGTTAGTTGAGCTTGGAGCAGGCAAGTTCGTACAACTCGTCCGCCCCAACCCCTTCTTTTTCGAAGAGGACTTCCTGTTTTGGGCTTCATCGAGGGTTTCTTTGCATCTTTTTTTCATTTACAGTAGATTTGCATCCACAACTTCATTACCAATTGACCTCAGAAATCCGATATTCGATATGGGGATGTTCCTCAAAGACATGGACGTAGAGATGATTCCTTGCAGTATTTCCGACAAGGCTTTCAACAAGCAAAGGTACTGTCACCTTGAACTTGACACATGGGCTATTGGGGTCTCCTCTCATTGATTGTGCAATGGTCATTCGTCAGGATGTCTGCGCTCTCTAGTTCGAGAAGCTATTTCGTCGGTACTCTTCTCGGCCTCCAATTTTTCGTCGTCTAGGCACAATACACTTCACTAACAAAAGTTGGCTACTAATCATTCAATTAGCTTTTTCGACAGTCGCTCTTCCTTTTTTCCTCGTTAGCGGTCCAACATCGTCTGGCCATCGCCAATTTTTTCTGCCTTTTATGACCAATCAAACTATCTAAAAATAAAAATAGAACAAAAATACAATAAAGAACTCTAAGTATAATAAAATAAGTAAAATATTTGTTCGACCGAGGGATTCAAGATTGCTTGAGCATATTTGCGACATTTGTAGGCTACATGATAATTATTTCTCGAACAGCTCATGTAAGGTTGATGTTTCATTTGATCGGATAGAAGAAGTCACTTTGATTTCTGGATTCTTTTTCCTTAGCTTAATCTCTGAACTTTTCAATGAACCATCCCCTGATCTGCTCTGTGTGACACATTTGAATTAGAACAGTTCTGTGTGACACATTTGAATTAGAGCAGTGAGCTGGTCCCTGTGTGCCCTCAGCTGCTCAACTCCCTCATCATGGCGGAGTAATTACCTATAAACAGAGGATTTTTTTTACTCCGTATTGATTACTTTGCAGGTTTTTTTTTTAGGATAAGCCACACTTTGCATCCAAACATCCATACACCGCTGCAGTACTCCTAGTCGATTTTCTATCAGAAAGATAGCTTCCAGCACCTCATACAGTATGAGTAGGCGACATCAGACGCCACCATTTGACGCACTTTATACCATAGGCGGGAGTAGGGTAGTGGCAAGTGGCGCAGCTCATGACGCGCGTGGTACGGAGATCAAATCCTAGGTTGCGTCGTTCATACCTATCACACCTTCCAGACTCTCAGTTATTTTGTACCAGACTTGCAAATTGCCATGACGATTCTGAATGGGAGTAGAATGCCCGACGCATCCCGAAACGGGATTTACCAACGAGGAATTTTTATTCTCTCGACTTTTATACCATGTCTTGTGCCTTTTCCGTATCTAGGTGTGTACGTAAGCCCATTGTCTGAGCCTTGCAGTAACAAATTGTTAGATTTGGCTGTGCAGAAAGGGAAAAAAAAACAATTCAGCGCTTCGTCACACGTCCGCGATCGGATCTCACACAACCAATTCGACCTTAAACACCACAGTCGCTATTATACTCTTCCCAATTAACTTATCTTTTGGTACAGTGCCACTAGACCAAAGCATTCATCGCTGCTTTTTTCCTTAAAGGCAAAGTTCAGGCTCAGACCCACCTAAGAAGCCCTTACCATGGCTAGAAGTGCTGGGTACGCAAGTGCAAAGGTAGCGCCACCTTTCTACATCGAAACGCGTCACTAGGACCCTAGGCGCCATTTAACAGACTCCACCAAACTTAACATGGTCCGCCCACCGTTCGATATCTTGTCTGCGTCGCTGCGTTGATCTGCTATGCTCTCTCTTCTCGGACTTCTCTACCGCTCTCCGCGCTCACATTATCTCTCATCTCCCTGCCTGTCTTTTGAACTTCTCCACAGCATGGAGCAAAATGCTCGTATTTCCTGTGTATTTCAGGATTTTCTTTCCTTTTTTCTCCACTGGCGGTCCACCTCCCACCCCTACTTTCACATTTGAGTGGAATCACCCCATCAATTTAATCCTGATTCTTGCCTTCAAACGATGCGCATTTTTTTCCGCTTACAGCCATGGTGGCGTTTGATCGAGATTTGCTTAAAAATAACTTCCGGTTCAAGTCAAGTCATGTACATGTAGTTGTTTTATCCCTCGAAAGATCTGGCTAACCTAACCGCATTACCGGATGATGAATTTTTGAAGAGCTCTTTTAATGCCTATTGCATACGAGCTCGGCTTCACGTCCTTTAGAAGGGGTTACC
>MU868397.1:191147-206586 GCA_036418205.1 Ostertagia ostertagi
GTCTTTTCAACTTTGGAAACAGTGATAGTCGCTGGGTGCCATATTTTCGCCCTATGATGGGGAGTTGATGACGTTTCATAACCCAGCAGGTGAGCGACGGCTTGTCTGCGACATTAAAGATTCTTTTGCACGCTGAATTCGTTTCACCGTAAGCCTCGTTGACGTTGGGGCACCCTGATGCCATACCTTAAGGGCTTATAAGGAGAGTCCTTCAGAGCAAGCCGCGCTTTTTGAAACGGTTTTCTTGCATATTGTACGCATGTATGGACCACAAAACCATGTTTCATTTTCGCTGAACGGTTTAGTAGTACCAAAAAAGTGGTGAATAATACTCTTGATGGTTCGATCCCCCGCGGCGACTAAATTTTGCAATCAAGGTTGGCGGCCACTTGTTGGCTTCAAAATGGTCCTGACGATGAATTGACATCTGATTTTGACATTTAGCGCGATTTGGCACCAACCCGTAGGCGCCAACCCAAATGCAAAATTTAGTCGCCACGGGGGATCGAACCATTAACAGTACCTTTCTTTTTTTTTGGTACTGCTAAAACCGTTCAGCGAAAATGAAACATGGTATGCGCTCTGCAATATGCAAGAAAGCGTTTTGAAAAAGCGCGGTTGCCCTGAAAGACCCCCATTATTAGTTTTGAAGTACTCCATTATTGTTATCTCTGCGCACTCCACGACAGAGATGGACGTCAACTATACGGAGCTGATTTCTGGGGAAGGTGGAGTAAGGAGGATTAGCGGCCACAGTTGGTACGTCCCTCCCCGCAAGGAGTGCAAAACGCGCGTAGCGCTCACGTCGCATGAACTTTGGAAAGCTCCCCTGGGGTAGTTGCGGAGTATATGGCAAACTGCTCCTCTCTGAGCCCCTGGTTGAAGAACGTTTCAGCCCGTGTTCGTTTGCGCACCCCACCGCTCAACGGCGCGCTCCATGCCACGGTGGATTACGGTGGAACCATTCAACATGGTGAGAAATCGTTCTCGTGAAAGTGACGTAGGAAGTGGAAGTTTTCGTGAAAGATGCTCGCGCTCTTGGTCAGCACCTTCCTCACCTCTTCTGAATCGCCCAGCAGACCTCACTGAGTGTTCCACAGTACCTGTCAGCACTCTTTCGAATTAAAAAATGGTATTCACAGCTTCCTGAAGAAGGTGACAGTGATTATACATGACATTACAAAATTGCCACAGCGCAAAATGCATCAGTTTAGCCATTCCACAGAACAATAACGCAATGTTTATCCTTCAAAATGCCAAAAGTATTATAGAAAATTAGAGGTGTTTGTAGACCT
This sequence comes from Ostertagia ostertagi, assembly GCA_036418205.1. Classification (NCBI taxonomy): domain Eukaryota; kingdom Metazoa; phylum Nematoda; class Chromadorea; order Rhabditida; family Trichostrongylidae; genus Ostertagia; species Ostertagia ostertagi. The sequence goes on from MU868397.1 coordinate 192,443, forward strand.
GGACCTTCGTACTTTCTACAACCTGGAACTACTCGTTTCACCAGTTTCATTTGTTTCTTTTCACTTCTGGACATATGAGCGCTCGCACTCCGTATCCTTTCTTTGGACGCTCCTTAATTGAACTAGGAAGATTCTCAATTAAAAGAGTCGCCGCTGAAACAACAAAAGCTTTTTTGATGACGGAAGAGTTACTGCCCTAAACGTTACCCACCCCTCGTAATTTGAGATCCATGAAAGTGCATGCTTGTTAAGGTGATCGTTCCTTTGGATGGACCCATATTTGAAGTTAAAACCGATTATCTAATCAAAGCCAGCCAAGTCGTTAAGTGCTCATTGTTATTCTTCATTGTGGCATGCTGGCATTCTGTAGAACAATCATAAGAACGGCTGCCCCCTCTCATGACTTCAACCCACAGCGACCGCTGGGTCTTTTTTGGCTGGCAGGCGGCTGTGATGTCCATTTATATTAGGTTGGCAAGAAAGTTATGCGACACTCTTTTGAATTTTTGTTTTTAATCTTATTTAATTTTTTTTATTATTTTTTAAATCTTTTTATACACTACTGAGCGAATCTAGTAGTACCCCACGAAGTGACCCTCTCGCTGTCATATACAAACGCTCACAAAATTTCTTGATGCTCCTTTGCCAAAACCCAGCGGAGTGTGGGTGGAGAAAGGAGGCGACCTCACTTTCGAGTTGGAGTTGATCGTCTAATTATTTCGTCATCAAGATGCTGATTTAAAGTCCAGGATGGGTGCAGTCATTCATAGCTCGACCAGGAAGAAGTCGTAACCCAGGACGAGGTCTTAACCACGACGAAAATGTACAACAAAAATTGTCACGTGTGAGGATCGAAACCACGGACAAACCACTTGCCATAAGCGCTTGTATTTCAGAAGTCCGCCTGCAGGAAAAATGAACTACGGTTCATGACACACAGCGACAGAGCGGGGATTAGCTCAGAGCAGGCAAGAAATTAGCTACCTCCAGGCCAGAATTCTTTACCGGTGTCATTTCGATCCATGAAACCGATTCGCATGTCAATGAAAGAAATAAATATTGTCGCGGTACGAGGGCTCCTGAAGAGTTGCCTCGGCCAGCTTCTGGAGTTCCGCAGCCATAGACCTCTACCTACACAATGGTGCCCATAACGAAGAATTTGTAAATAAGCTTCCGTAGGAGCCCTTCCTGTAATGGAGTGTGTAGGACGCTGCTGGCCTCTTATGAAAATATCAAAAGATCGAAAGCGCTGATAAAGCTGAAACACGCTGTAGCGGTGCACGACATGCCTATTGAAGCGATTGCAGATAGTGTTGGTCTTTGACACGAATCCATAGTTATGGAGACATTTGTACTAGACAGTGACTCGGAGTATGGATTTACTAGTGGTCGAGGTTTTTTGAATTTTCTTGGATAACTACTGACTGCAGCACTTATATCCACCTCGTGGATTAAAGCCTCGAGAATGCTCTACCATTTGTTAGTCATAAATGTTACCTATGATTTTTCAGAAAAAAGAAAATTTTGAAAGAGTGTCGCAGAACTTTCTTGCCAACCTAATATTTGTCGCTGCGGTTGCGCAATGAGTACCAATATTTTATTTATGTACTGTTTTGTATGTATCACCATGTAAATGCAGTATTTATATCATGTACACATATCAATCAAAAGTTTAATCTTTGGAACCACTTTGGACTTGTACCTTGAATGATCCCGCAAATAGCGCTTGAATGCCACTATATTTCTCAGAGGAAGGAGAGAAGAGGTCACCGGCGGCGCGGACGCGAGCGCGTGCCGGTGACGTCACAGCTGCGATAAGTGCGACGAGAAGGCAAGAGGGACAGTGTCGCTGCCTTTTCGCTCGACTAGTGGAAGGTTGCTGGCACCTTACCAACCAGTGCAATCAGTAGTGCTGTGGGAGCAGAGTAATTGTATTGTGTATAAGTACCATTTTCGCGCTCGAAAATCAGGAATTCTTTAGAATGTGGAGGAAATCAACGCCTTCATGGGTGAACCCTTGGAAGTGCGCAATTAACTCGAAGGTTATTGCAATATTCCTAATCTCCGTCGGTTGTTCTACTCACTTCGTTAACTTAGAGCACGATAGAGTGTATAATACGTTGTGTATCGAAGTACTTTCATCGAACGTACTCTCTCCCTCGCCGCGCTTTGACGTCAAAGTGATGTCATCCGCACGCTGTCGCGTCCGCGCCGCCGGTGAGCTATTCCATGGAGCCATTCTCAGAGGATGTGCACGGCGAGGGTTTATAAAATAGGTTGGTGTAAGAGTTCTTGCTATTTTTTTGTTTTTGCTTTGTATTCCCTCCCCTTTGGAGATTTGATAAGTACATATGGTTCTTTCGAAACAGCAGATTCCTGACCATACAAAAATATAGTATAATTTTTTGAAAGAAGGCAATTTTTTCCGAATTTCAAGGATTGAAGAAGCTGCAGGAATCAAGAAGAAACGCTTTCAATTTTCGTTTGTTGTTTGCAAAATCATAGGTGGCTGTCACGTTTGAGAGGAGGGTGCTCCTGCTGAATGGTTGTCGTACGCCGATTTGGAGAATTTCAGAAATGGCGAATCCAACCTAGACGGCTGGTGACCTCCTACAGTCCCCCAAGTGTAATTCTTCCGCTTTTCTGTTGTATTTGACCTAGAATGAAGAACTTTAAGAAAGCCAACCGAGTTAAGGAGGCGAGCAATACGCCACTGTTTTTAAACTTCTTACACAGTCTTCTGCATGTTTGGCGAACTGTCTCATTGAAAACTGCATCAACTGTTTTCCGTCGGGCTAGGCATGGCGTCCAAGCACTGCTGGGCTTGGCGAACCATTCAAAAGTATTTCGCTTCGATGAGGCACCCCTCTCTAGACATATGCAAGTACCCCAGACTGCCAGTCGAAGTAAAGCAGTTGCAACAGAAACCTATAAACCCGCCGCCGGAGCACGTAGTCCAAATCTCTGATTATGCTCTTGATGAATGCAAGCACATCGAAATTTCAAATATTCAAGTGAAAAGGAAAACTATGAAAGAATCGCTAGACGTCGAATCGCTCTGCTTGTACATCAGGTAGCCCCGAAATTCGTCTGGTAGGGCATCAGGCCCAAAAGCGGAAAGTTGTTAGCTAGCCTGGTAGTTCGTGGCATCTGGTTCAATTTCACAGCGAGGTACGGTATTACGATACAGTATCCAACACTTATCGATATGCGCATCTTTAACAAACGCACCTTGTGGCTGGACACTCACATTAGAGCTGCTTTTTCAGCTGATACGAAGGTAATGTCGGGGCAAGTAGCGTGGCTCACTTCGCGCATAGTAAGCGTGGTCAAATGCCCAAGCGAATCTCTCTTAGGCCAAATCAGCCCTTCCATTTTTCCGTGGTCGTTGGATTCCACCAGACTCGCCTAGACGTTGAATCTTATTCTGCGCAGTGCATCAGCTGGCCCCATAGTTTATCTGGCAGGGCAATTTGTGTTCGAATGCCACAACAATTCCAACGGAAGTACAATGCATGGCTCATTCCAGAAAGAGATCGACTGAAGTTAAGTGCTCCTTTCCTTTTAGTCAATGTATTGGTTTTTTCGACAACTGTGGTTCTCAAAAGATTGGAAACTTGTGGTAAAGGTCTAATCGCTTCTCAGGCCCTTCACCTAATCTTCTGGAAGCCAATGTATTCAATTTTTCATCAGTTATTTTACTTCTTACGCTCAAAGGCTCCCCAAAACAATTAGAATAGCCTGAGCCTGTGAAGTAAGTAAGCTTGTGAAAAATATTTGGGAGCCATAAGGTTGAAAAAAGGAAAACATTAGCTTTTTCTTACAAACTGCTGTTTCCAGCCGCTGTTCGCCTTGCAAATGTTTCACATGAATGCTGAACAAAACTTTCGCCCCAGACAGGATCGAACCCGCACTTTTTGCTTATCGGGCACCGGGACAAAATTTTATCATGGACTCCCTTAAAGCGTAAATATATGTTTTAAAAATAGACTATATGATATTGGGAATCTGCTTCACGCTTACTCGCTTTTACCTATCAGTGAATTTATCGCCTGAGCATGACATGGGAATTTTTCCCTCGCATACCAGGGCTTTTATCTGGTCACTATTAGTCGATCGAAGTTTAATTTGAGACACAAACATACGAATTCCGTACTTACCACCCACAACCGTTGAATTCGGCGACTACGTATCGATCTTCTCCACAATTTGTACTGAAGTTTAAAAGCATGGCCTCACCCTAATAGGAGTTTCTCGCTAGGATTTTAACTCATCCCGCCTTTTTCATTATTCCAGCTCACTTTCCCACGGTCTAACGGGACATCCGTAGAATGCACTTGTCCTCATTCAGCTAAGCGCTGGATTAGGAATGCCGCACTACATTAACGATCGAAAAAACGTTTATCAGGCATTTTCTTCAAGAAAACTAGTCGCCTCACTAACGATTCCAGCAAAGCTCAACCTCCACCTTAATTTAATACTGATCGATGAAATGGTACCTGCGGCAGGGACAACCGTCGGTTAGGCAAAATTCGGCTGATCGTAATTGGGAGCCATCGAGGGTTTGGGATAAGAATGTCATATTCGGTCTGATTTGCGTTCCAAATTTGATCATCGGAAATAGGATATTCTTTAAAAAGGTAATGTTGTGGGATTTTTCCAAAAGCTCGAAAAAAGTTTAAGAATTTTCTCAATTTTCACCATTTTGGCATACATAAACTTAATTTTGCTCTTCCTGAAATTCTACTCGGCAGATTTTTTGGAGATGAGAGTGAGCCAAATAAGACCAAGTACAGCTGCACTATATCAGTTATCAAAGGGGGTAGGAAAGAAGGTCGAGAGGAGTAGTGCAAAGGTCAAAAAATCCTTATACCTACGTGCCAACTCGCCCGGGAGCAAGCCCGATATCTGCGACGATGGGCAGAAGGGGGGCACTTGCGTATTGAAGAGTTTGCATTTTAGAAAGAATGGAAGTTAAATTATGCGAAAAGCTTCGAAAATAAAGATGCAAACGAAGAAAAAATGTGACCAACCTCAAGGGCCGCCACCAAATACCTATTTTTTTTGGGGAACAAGTCGTCGGTCGACACATTTGCCGGCTCGCTATGTAAGACCCACTTCTGCCTCTTCTTGTGCGCAATTGCTGGTACAGTAGATCTGTACAAGGACTAACACGGCCGCCTCCCCCAACCGCCCCTCCCCACTCATTACCTGGAGGAGTGGAGTGCGCTGATTGGGATGTGGTGACTCTCAAATTGTCTAAACTCGACAGTTGACCCAGTGCCTTGCAACCGATGGTACTGCTGATTTCACAGAGCACCAACCCGTTTCAGTGAGAACTTCGTTATTAAGAAATAGGATGCGCGTTTTATGGGTTTTCCTCCAAAGTTCCCAAAATCGAAGTCGAAGCCGTACTGATGAAATTTTCAGCGACGATGTTAGCACTCACTAGCGCCCGTCATTGATGACGTATCGCGCCATACACATGCTCGTCCAGGAGTTTTTTGCATCGATATGTCCCTATTCTCAATTTTCGTGCAGCTTTCATTCTGGTATTCCCCCAACCGCAAAGCGTAGTCATATAATTATCTGAAAAACCTTTTGTAGCAATTAGTGTTTACCCTGACAGCGTCTTCGGAATGGCACAGCATCTTCACAGCCCTCGAAGCCTTATCACATCCATCCGTCATACCCAACGTCACATCGAATTTTGTTGATCCCAGAAATGTCGCTCTACCCGGCCAAGTTTGTCGAACTTCTTCAATTCCACCCTCAGAACTTCAAAGTTCAAAAATCCGTCTACCGGAGGTATAGATAACTGTTGAAACGGGAAAATATGCCAAATTAGACGCGCACTTACTCCTCCTGACCGAAATGTTAATACAGTTGGTTGGTCCTGCATGGAATTCACAATTATTCATTCAAATCCACATAATTGATTTTATAGAGTGGCAGTTTGAAGACCCGCTTTATAGGCGGAGCTACAAATCGACGCGAGATTCCGGGGCAGGTGCCACGTTTATGTAGTATTTGGCATTTGAATGTAAAGTGAGATAATGAGAGCTATCGCGCTAACGAGTTGTCATAGGAATATCCTCATAATAAAGTTCTCATCTGTTTCGCAAATGAGAGATGCCATGGAGGTAAAAAACGGCTGCTGTCGATCTTTGACGGTTATTCGTTGAAAATGTCTATTGATTATACTTTATAGCAGATTTCTGGCTTGAAAATATCAACTTTACCCACTTTTCGCTGCATCATTCTCTTCTGAGCGTCTCTATCATTTACTTTTATTAATACTACTACCATACTTGCTCTCCTTCGGAAGCATTTGATAGAAATTCTCCTCGCTTAATGGACGTTTTGTAGCACATTTTGGCCCTTTATTGCAGAGAATGTCTGCACCTTTGACACTTCTTATTCGGCTCGAATGTTGCATTCCATTTCCTTACCATCGCTTTGGTGGACTGAATTCCAAGCCTCTACGTATTAAATTTTGCTCATGTACTTTTTGAATAGCACATTGGCGGGAGGCTGCTTTGCTTGCGTTGCGCCCCTGGGACAGTGTGGCTCAATGCTGTGCCGCGATATGAGAAAAACCCTTTGGCGCAGATTTCGAATTTATACAATATCACGATAATCAGGAAACATTTTAGCACTTATAATAATTATGGTCCGAGCATATCATTTCGGACGGTGTTTACTCGAGGATACTCGAGAATGATTCTCAAATCAGTTTCAAATACCCATCACAAGGGAATTTCACAGTAAGGTCGAAGGTCGAATAAAGGGAAACTTACATATGGGAAAGACAGGCGCTACTTAAGATTGCGACCGATACACAATTCGTAGTGAAGGATACATATACTCCGACGATCTAGCATGGCCGTTCCGCGACGCTATCGACGCGGCACGCCCAGAGACTGCCAAACCACCCACCGTAGGTCTTTCCAGCAGCCGTTCAGCAGAGAGGGAGCGTTAGCATTGAAGAGCGCAGCACCGATGAGAGTTGTATTGAAGCGCGAACCAGCGGGTGTTCCATATATCTCTGATTCTGGGTGGTTTCTCATGGCTTTTCTTCCTTCCGGTTCACTGCCCACCTCTAACCAGAGAAGCGTTTTAAACTCCCGTGGAACTTTCATTTGATAGCTGGGTAAATTACCAGCCCTGGCATGATGGTTACAAGTGTCCGGACTGAAACGCTGCCTATCTGCCAACGAAGTTATCGGTGATTAAATTGGTTCCAGGCTCTGTTTCGTTGTGAAAAAATTTTGCATTCTAGGTTGGCGCTTCCAGATTGGTGCCAAATGGCGCTAGCAGGAAAAAATAGATGTCATCTTCGTAATCATCAGGCATCAGACCCTCCCTTGCAAGTAGGCTTTCTCTTGCCTTTCATCGTAAAATGCGCCCTTAAGCGACGAAAGTCGATAATGTGATGCCACTCGTTTGTTTTTACAGTGATCCTTTGCCGATGTCAGAGTAACGCTATTCTATATATAGATACAAGTTCTCGAGGGACAGAATCTTTCGTTGTGAGCGGAATTCAAGCCCTAATCTCTGTATACATGTTGGCGACCAGGACCATTTAGCATCTAAATATGGCAACAAGACGCATTTAGAAGCATATACCACCTGAAGAAGAAGTTAGCGAAGATGTCCCGAGGCTGAATAAGGGTCATGCGGCAGTAACATCAAGAAACCTTATTGAGAAATGTACTACCCGAAGCCCACGTAATACGTCTGAATCATGCTGATTTTGACAAATATCATCGTCCTGAATTTGAAATGTTTCTATTTACAAATTTCTTGAACCAGCTAAAGATAGCAGACCGGCCCAAGAGAATGCACATAGCATGAAAGAGGTCCGGGCTGTAAATGCGCGTGGGCAAGCTGGGCAAAGCGCGCAACATTTTGATAACTATCAAGTAATTCCAGGATGAAGTGCTTTCGTGTCAGATAGGTTACGGTAGTGGACGTGCACGATCATTGATCTGTTTCGCGGCGTTAAAGCAACAATCCAGGAACGAATTCGCGGGTAAGGACCACCTATAATGACGTTGCAGGTGAGAAGTTGGTCAATGGAGAAAGAAAAAGTAGAAAAAAACGTCGGGCAGGGGCTTAGACAGGGACTCCCCCTGCCGTTTAGGGAGACGTGTGTTGGACGAGTTGTCCGAACCTGCCCGTAGTACATGCGCTCCAATTGACTGCTGGCAAATAGCCATGCATGCTTGCAAATACATAACTATTTGCCAGCAATCGAAATTGAAGCGCTTCAATTGCGTTCTTATGGAATCGACCTCATACAGCGCGGCGGTCCCGCAACGACCGCTAGTCAAGCACGGACTCTGCACAGCGTATGTTGAGCGATCCGCCTCCCTCCAAGAGGACTCGACCCCCTCCAAGCGCATTTTAGAGGTAGGTTTTGAACTTAAAGACATTTCCTATAAACTTTAGTTGGGCTGGGGCATGTTTTGACCGCCTAATGATCCAAGTAGTTGAAACCCTGCCTGGACTGTTGCTTTAATTCAAAACAATTTATAGCTTGTAGTTTGTCTCCTTTTGTTGGGGATCTTCGATCTAGAGACCCCATCGCGTACTTCTTATGATGAAAAAATAAAAGCCTGAAGGCAGTCATCGGAAATGGCGTAAAAGTCTTATTCATACAAAATACTTTAATAGCTTGTGTTTTTCTCCTTTTCTTGGGAATTCTTTAGAACCTGACGTCTTTTCATTAGGCACTCAGACATGTAGGTTGGATACTAACCTACCGTGCAAATACCGCGCACGGCGTCGCTTTCATCTACGAAATCCATATCTTCTGGTCTAAATCACACGTGGCTTTCGCTCTAAAAGGGAAATGGAGAATGCGTGAACGTGTTGTCCGAGAATGGTCCTAACTGAAGGTCAAAACGTTGCCGCAACTTTCGTGTGCAGCTCAGTGTATCCTTGACGCTAGCCTCTGTGTAAATGGAAGAGGTCAATATGATTGGTGGACTGGGGTACACCCCAGGAGGCCCGTCGCGCGGCAAGAAGGCATAGTCAGCGGACAAGTCGTGCGAGACTTGTCCGCTGACTTGCCTTCTTGCCGCGCGACGAGACGCGAGGTTTCGCGTCAAGTCAAGTAGAGCGTTCCACTGCACGCCCTACATCGCACACCACGCGCTGCAACCAGGGTCAACCGTCCGTTGGACAAAGTCCAACGCGACGACGAGAGTAATGCCGAGAGTGAACGTACGCACGAGACACAGACGGCTCGCGGGTGGCGAGAGTGAATGCCGGCGCGGAGAGCGGTGAACATCGGTCCAACGTCGCTCCAATATCGGTCCAACGTAACGGTTGACCCTGCTGCAACGCGCCGACTCTGCCTTCTTGCCGCGCGACAGGCCTCCTAGGGGGTACCCAGTTTTCTTAAGTGATTGCACCATCACACGCTTGAGATTCGCTTGGAATCCCGCCTTACCGAACTGAAGGAATCTCTCTCCCTTCTTGCCGGGCCTCCCGGGGGGTAGACGGTGGACTGTAGCGATGAGCGATCACAGATGCTAATGAATTGTCATTGGTCCGACAAAATAAGAGTGTGCATGCAACGTTTTTTGAGGTTTTGGAGCTTATTATTCTCCCCTAGAGCCAAGATGTTCCCTCTTTGGTCGCCCTAATAATAATTTGATTAATAAACTTCTGACCCCACTACTCGATACCTAGCCCACCCAGTAGGGTTTTCGCGTAGTGCACCGCTTTCCAAACTAGTGCAATTCTTTTCAGATGGACAGGTAGTGCTCCCTAAGGATCGTAATCATTTCATACCGCGCATTCGCTAACGAGGAAACGAGACTAGTCTGCTCAAAAATTTACTAGTAAATTATTTTGCTTCGCTTGTTAATTAATAATTATTGTTCATTGTTAAAATTTAGAATGAGGTCTCCATTTTGGATCCATTTGCCAACATTCGAGAAAAGCTTTTGTCAATGTGACCCTTCCTGTCTCTTTTTTTAGATAACTCGTGACCATTTCTCACTGAGGGACAACAGATTCCACGAAATTATTCGGAATTGCAATTTATGGCCAATACACAGCGGCTCAAAGTGACGCAATCTCATTTCCCCAGCCCATTCAAAAAATTCATTCAAAACTTGATCCACTGCGAAGGATCAACTTGAACTTCACAGCCGTAGGGGTTAGATATAAGACTGAACTGCGTTGCCAGTTGCGTTTAGTGGCTCTTGCTATTGATGCTCCAGTTTTGCACAGAGAGCACTACGTAGTTTTGAAATGTGAATTTCATAAAAGAGCCGCCTGCCTGTCGAGAAGGCCCGCTCGTAGAATCGAACCTTATGACTATTGATTTATTTAATTTATTTATTATTCGTCCTACTTGATTTTTACCGGTTACTTTACCTACTATCTGTGTCCAATAACGCTTCGGATCCTTTCAGTCGCCTGCGCCTTAGTGTCAGGCAGGCTCGATCTCGTAGGCTACAAGAAAACTATTTAGAGATTCTATCAGAAACCCTATAGCCGCACGAGATTAGTGTAGTGTGTCCCTGCGCGCTATATCCTTTTAGAGCCGAATGCACAGCTCATACCAAAAGCTGTTCCTACACCGTTCACCTTATTCAGGTGCTTAATTCGACACTTGTTCTGGTATCGTAATACTGCTTTCCGAACAATTCAAATATAATATTCATGTGAAATATTTTGTAATATTTTAAACTTCGTATTCAAAATTCATCCAGTTCTTATGAGAGAGATTAATAGGCTACTACTAAGGCTTCGATGTGCTGAAAAAGCATAAAGCTGTGGAACAAAAAAATATTTGTATATAATCAGGCATATCAATTAAATGATTTTTATATCTCATTTTTAGTTTAATTAAAATGTTATTAGTCTTAATGTAACTGTAACTTATCAATATCAATAGTAACAGATGCAGATACGAGAAAAAGACCAAACATGTAGTAATTAAATTACAAAATTTATGGAGGTAAAGCGCAGACAAATTCTTGTCACCAATTTGCAATTGTAATGACTTTTACCAATAAACGCCTCCTCTGTTATGATATGAACCATTTAACTTTGCCGTGCCATTTCCGCTTTGGAGCTCTTGTCTCATTATTTGTGATTTTTGCTGTGATTTAATTATAAGCAACTTTTTTCGACCTTTCCACGCATTGAGTATTCACATTCCGAACTCTTCTCGCTTCTCATATTTAATTCTAGAGGCTTCTGAATTCTATTATCGACCTACTGAAAGAAAAGACACATTACTGATGTGTCTTCACTTAGATGCGGGTTCCTTCGCTTTCTTCTTTATTTGTTCTATGCACTTAAGCTCGTAGCTTTGTAAGTCGATTCCATACCCCTTAAATCTGACCTCTACAGATACGCAAAGAAAACAGCTCAGCTTATGATGAATTTGAAGATTTATTTTCTGAAATCTTCGGTGGAAATGGCGCACTTACAGGTGGCTCCAAACGTTAAATCATAAGACAGATATCGCGAGAGCGAGCCACGTATTCCATCGTTCCTGGTCCAGTAAAGTGTCATCATTCTCATTTGAGTTATCTTGAGGATAAAAGAGTGACTTGTTCGAAGGATGTGCCAGCAGCTGGTGTATGTAGAAAAAGCTCATCATCCAAATTTCAATCTAAATTTTGAAAGGAGCACGAATCATTTAAATATCCCCCAAATATAGATTGATCTTAGCCGGATGTTTAGTTCTTTGCACTCTTATCACTTCCTATCACAGAGCATCAGGATATCCGTCTTAGCTCATACAACTCATGTGAGTGGCACCCCAGTTTTCGCAGTCAATATAGGATTCATATGACTTTGTGGCCCTAAACCATACACGACCTTTATCAATTATCCATTCTGTTACCGCAATGTCATCTCAAGTCGTCGATCCAAACTCCACCGCGGATCGAATGAAAGTGGAATGCGCAGGGTGTGCGCATCCCGAGAAGTAGACCAAAATCATATACTTAAATAACGCATCAAAAGTGTCTTCTGCACCGTAAACGATTTGTGAGCATCTAATTTTTTCTCTCTCGAAGCAACCACCAATGCCGTAACGCTACATGGCACCGTTTTGTTCCCACATAGGCTTGTTGTTGATAATAACTCTCTACCTTAAAAAATCAAGATGTTCAAAAGGAAAATTTTTGATGCAATCATTGAGATTTTTTTTCTGGCAAAAAAAGAAGAGCACGGAAAAGCCTTTCGGCGAACGCTTTTGACCGCTACTGTATCTACAATATGTACACAGGTCTATGGCTTAATAAAATTTTCCATAATTGGTGGATCGATCTGAGTTGGTAGAATTCGTTGTATTCAAGCAATCTCTTCAATTAACGTAATATTTTTCTGCTCGAACGTCACTCGAATCAGTAGTTGTCCTGATGTTGGTTTTTTTTAATTTCTCCAGTTTTTGCAATCATTTTTTTTGCTTTCCTGGTGATGCACATGGTGTGCTGTAGATAGCGGCGGGGTTTTCCCCAAGTATGTGACCATTTTTCGTCCTTTGACGATGTAGTGGTACTTTTCGGATCTGTAAAGCAATAACATAAAGGGTTTCAGTAGTCACTAATTTACTGGTAGTGTATCTAACACTAATGAGACCAATGGCTAAAAATGCAGTGAATTGCGTACGGGGATGGATTAAGGTTTTTCCAACGTAGGAAGAATTTGGAGTATGAAAATTTCTCATCATTACGTTGTTACTCTTGGATTCCCTGAATGCAAAATGAAAAAAGGTGTGCTTATCCATTGATTAGTGGCAAAACTAGGCAGGGTCAATCCTACGTTGGGACAAGTACCAACGGGGAGGTCGTGCTTGCTTCGGTAGCACGAAATTACATGTAATGAGGTGAGAGTGCGCGAGGAGAAAATTTGCCGTTTCACCATGGGTATATATCCCCCTAGAAATGTGGAAGTGGAAATACCCCCCCCCCCCCCCGCTTGACGGTGTGTTTTGTTGAGGGGAATTTTTTGAGGGGAAAAGAAGTTGTGAACAAGAGGTGGTATGAAAATTCATGAAGGAGGAGGTCGTAAAAATGTTGCAAAAAGTCCCAGCGGTAGGGTTGATTCTGCTCGTGGGTTGAGTGTTCATAAGTGTGGGCGCAGCCGTCGAAGACTTCAGCGCTTATGTTCCAATGAATGTTCGAGAAACTATCTACCAAAAAACGTTTTTCGTTTTTTCTATGTTCCTTCTATGATACTGTTCTTCTCCTCTATCCACGACCACCCTTCAGTTTCAATGGAGTAGTATCCTGTTGTTTTCTAATAGATTACCACCATTGTTGTTGTTGATTTTCCGTGAGTAAAGACGCTATTTCCTCTTCCCACAACTGAGAGAATTCAATCTTCAGCTCGCGTTTCCTGTTTTCCGGCGTGCTCAGGTTGCCCTAGTTCTCAAATCACTTGCGTCGGTATCAATCTTGTATGTTCAAATCGACCGTGTCCTGCTCAACCTCAATTTAAAGGCACATTAGCTAGCTGGAAGGTTCTGGATGTGCTGAAAGATGCTGAGGGTGAATGAAGCGGCATGAGAGATCAATGGGTGAAAAACTTCAGTACCGCTGCTAAGGGGGTGCAACGCTAGCGGATGCGTTTTGCTTTTCGCTCCATAAAGTCAAGTGGTGGGTGTCTGAATCTTGCTCGTCTCCGTGCTCTTTCACAACTTTCACTGGTTTTTCGTCGTGAATTTGAGCACCGCCTGAGAATGAGTCTCTCATTCCCAATGTTTTCTAGGATTGTTTTCCGACTTTACACTGCTCTTCGTACTTATTCATTCACTTCTAAACGTAATTTCACATAGTTAGTTGTTCAATGTGTCTTTAACTGCAGTGTCGTTGTAGCTCGGAGTTGTGGGAAGTTTGTTATGGTTCGCCTACGTTATCGACATCGTTTTCCCTCGAAGGCCACAATAATGTAGAGGCGCCGCCTCGTATTTGCGCGAATCTTGGTATCGATTCCCTTACCTTTCTCCGGATCTGTTATGGTGTTAGGTGGCGCTATCACAATATGCGGGGCACCCTCCAAGACTGTGCCTAAGACGAGGCAGGATCTTCGGGGAAAATGAAAATTGCTCACATGCCCTCACGTCTCTTCTGCCCCAGTAAATGAGTCTGCGATTCCATTTTAGG
>MU868397.1:207255-225532 GCA_036418205.1 Ostertagia ostertagi
GGCTATATTTTGTAACGTAAAATCAATATATTTCCCGAATTCGTCTTTTCCGGGCATAGATAACTAATGTACGTGCGAGACCAAACTGTAAGACGATCAGCGTACAGGTCACAATGGCTCCGAGGCGCATTTAGAGTCTAGGGCAGGGTGAATATCGCTTGAGGATTCCTCAACGGCACGTCGAGGATTCTCTGCCCGATCAGACACGATCTCTCGCGCGGACATTCACACTCGCCATGCGCGTGCCGTCTGTGCTCTCCGCGCGGATGTTCACTCTCGGCACTACTCTCGCATGGTAGAGAGCTATGGTCGAGGAAATTCCTCGACCGTTATTCACCCTGGTCAAGGGTACCAACGTCGAATCCATTCGACAAATGGATAAGCTCGGCAGCGCAGTGCTCTAAAAATATGGCAAAGATTACTTTATCCCGACTGTGCTCGTCCACTAATTATGGGGTTTAGCAGAAGCTTCCACGCTCCCTATGGGACACTATGACTCACATAGTGTATTCAGCAGACTTGTCCCGAACAGACCACCATCAGCCTCTGTTGCTGTCAAGCCAGCTAAAAGAGAAGAGGTTGACGAAAAGGAAGTACTCGGAAAAACCCTTCTTCAAGTTTTTGCCCTGAAGGCTCAGGATTTCTAATCAAAAAGCGTCCACAAGTTGCTTACTGAGAGATAGTATGTTGCCGATAATAGTGGGGCATGGGTTAGCTAATTGTTGACTGTACTAAAGAAGAAATAAATTCATAAAAATTGTAATTCGGCCAAAGACAGAGACTTTTCCGGCAAATCAAACATGTTTCCATAATAACTAGCGCTTTTGCTTTATTACTCTCATGATTAGTGTTGACGTCACTGAATTATTTGTAGATTGTCTTGTTATGGCTACAATCTTTGTTGAGCTTTTCTATACGTTCACGTTTCCCAACAATAATGCACATACAAATAAGTGGTGAACAATCGGGTTCGTGCAGTTAATATTTGTAAATTAATGCCTATTCAAATGGGCTTTTATTTGATGCTAAGTACTTTTCTGAAAGGAGGGTTTTCTTTGTCACGCTTCATTTCCAATGTCTTGCCTCCAATCACTTGTGGGCTCCATCATGAACGCCGCGAAGAAATAGCGTGGACAGCTTTGGTAGTGCAGATGGTAGCGGTCTTGCTTTTCAAGCAACGGGTTGAGGTTTCGATTCCCAGCGGGGTTTGGGGTTTTGCTTTTTTTAAACCTGAAAAGCCTTTTTTTATTTCATAAACTGTCGCCTGAAGATAGATCTACGATGAGTTTGCAAACAGATCCTATCGATTTTGAGCACAACTTGCCTGTGAGCAGGGTCGGTCCTATCGTTGCTACTTTTCAAAAAGTTTTTACGACCCCCCCCTCATGAAATGTTTCATACACGACCCCCTCTTTCGCAACAATTTTTACCTCAAAAAATTACCGTCAGGCGGGAGGAGGCGGGTACTCTAATACGTAAAACCGCGAAAAATTCCTAACATTTCCCTTAAAAATTCCATGTATTTTTACCTCACATTCTAAACATCCATTTCCGGGGGCGGGGGGGGCGGGGTAGGGTAAATACCGCGCGGAAAGGCGCAATATCTTCAACCGCCCGCTCCCACTCAATCATAAGGCAACATTCTTATCAACCGAATCAAAACACCCTCCCCTTCCTACAAACTCGCAAAACTACGACCCACGCGTTCTAACTCTGTACAACAAGGTTCCCTCTTCCGGAGGCCATATTGGGCTTGTAGTGACAGGTGCCTTTTCGGAAACTGGGTAACGATGTTCGTCGTCCAGGGGAATCGACTACCTGAAAACGGGATTAATTATAGCGTACACTGAGGTATACACCTGGTGGACACGATGGATTCACGCCCCTAAACTCCCAATTTTAGGTTAAACCATCATTGCCTGACGGGGTAAATCGGAGAGGGGGCTTGATTTATGAACAAATAGGGCCATACCTATCTCTAGAGATAGCTCGCAAAGGCCCTATTCTATAAAACCTACGGCAACCAGCACCTATATTTGCCTTTCTAAAGTGTGGTTGGAGCTATTCCATCCATACATATAATAGCCTTTTGAGCGATTGAATGGATTAACGATGATCGGAATTTTCCGAGGTGCAGTCAAGTTTCCAAGATGTGATCGAAGCTTGCCCATAGGAGGTCAACTCGTTTACGACCCCTTGACAACACCGTCGGGGCGAAAATGCCCGGCTCCTCTGCTACAGGGGCACAAAGTATTCAGGAGCGATGCCGACCAAATTCGTTATTAGTTGCCTTATGTTCTTTGTACGGGTGCTATGTTACTGCAAACGGCAAAAGAAAATTCGTTAAAGGAATCTTGCGCGGAAAATTCTTGCACTCTTTCCTAACATGAATATGTCAGTTGTGATCACTGGAAATAGCACACAAAGTTTCACGCATGAAGATTCGGTTTCTGAAGAGAAACAAACGTACAAAAACTACACGTTATGGACCATCGAAGGACCAGGAGGCAGAGCCAGGCGAGGCATGGAAAGAAGACGGCGTTTGGCCGGCTACGTACCAGGCGACGCAATGAGAGAATCGGGTTAAAGCGCGCGATTTCGGAGAGTGGAGACAAATCGATCGATGGAATAGGATGGAGTAGAAGTGTAAGATGTGAATGCAACGAAGCAGAAGGCCAGAAAGAGCTTCTAGTGAATGCACTCCAAGAACCAAGTTTGAGCATCCCCGTCGCCAGCATTCGTGAAAGACGTCCGTGGGCAATTCGAACGCGTAGCAGCCTTTTCGAGTTTTCGAATTTCTAATCAAAACGAAAGCAATACTTCAGTTCTTTTCACTATTATCGTGGATAATGAGTCTCAAGCCAGTGATTTATGGCTGAAATAGAATCATGATTTTTCCGCGCAAGATTCCTTTAAGGAGTCGATCCCATGACCTCTTTTCCGTGAGCTTCGACCCGCTTCTGCTCATAATTCCTTCAGAGAAGAGTTTAGCAGGTAACATAAAGCATATTTTAGCTTACCGTACCAAGGTGCGTATAGACATGTACATCTCATTTCATCTGATTGGGTTGACCAAATTACCTTTCTGGTAAGCTGATCATCAGGCGCTTTAAAGTTCCTTCTTCGTGAAGTCATTTATTCAACGGGCTCTACTGAACAGGAATTCAAAGGCTGTTATCATCACGCCATCGGAGGAACAACGTTGGGAGGCGGTCCCAACCACGCCTCCAGCGCGCTGAAGGATGAAGGTTCTAGTAGTTACGTATGGTCAAAAAAAGGGTCCACGTTGTTCCATCTAGGCGGCGCTACACCTTCATGGTGCTATCCGCAAGACTCCGTGTTTTGCCCCCCCCCGTAATACATCACCTGGACATCAGTCACATTCTCCATGGGATTAAGAACAGAAGAAGCCTAAAGGGGGTCCAGTCAACAGCCAAATCCTAAATGAAGTAAGGGATTTAAAGATTTCCTCAGTAGAGAGCAGGTTAATTTTTATCTTAGTTTTCAATATGTTTGTAGCACTTTTCGAAGGAAGTACTTTCAGTGTGGCATTTGTGATCATCCCCTTAGTGAATCCGACTACGTCACGTACAATCTCATCGTGAGCGGGGTCATTTTGCCTCTCATTGGTTTATTCGGACTCGTTGGAAATGGCCTTTCTGCGTTTGTTTACAGCAGACCAGGTACAAATAACACTTTTCTTTAATTTTTCATTTATTTTTTATTCATTTGTCTCTGTTTACACCAATTTTGAAAATCCTGTGGAACAAAAGTTATAACACAAACACAAGTAAGAAAATACACAGGCAGTTAAGCAGAGATTTGCGGCGAGTAGTCAGTTTTGTGAGAAAAAAGTGGACAGGTTTCCGTATACGGTCGATACTCTTTAGATGTGCTATGTCCTTGGCCAGCTTTTGAAATTGCAGAGTTTTCTCTATCAGGGTCAACCCTACGTTGTTACTAGTAACAACGGGGGGTCGTACCTGGTTGAGTTTATAGGAGGGGGGTCGTATCCGCTTCAGTCGCTTGAAATTACACCCCCCCCCCCCCCTAGAAAATGAGGTTGTGGGAAGATAGGTAAAATTGGGTAAAAAGTAAGGGTGAAATGGTGGGAATAGAAGGAAATCATAGGAAATTTTCGAAAATTTTACTGTTTCAGTAGCCTATATACCCCCGCTCGACGGCATTTTTGGAGGAAAAAGTGGGCGGAGTTTGGTGGGTTGAGTGGTACCAGAATTAAGTACTATAGAGAGGATGATGGTGGTCGAGGTGTCGAAAAGGGGGTCGTATCAAGTCCACCTTGGGGGAGGGGGGTCGTAAAAATTTTTGAAAAAGTAACAACGATAGGACCGACCCTGTCTCATATCTTTTTTCGACTACATAATTGATTCCTGGGATAATTCGTGCGCGATCTGTACATATACGTGCGATGTGTATGGTCCAAGTCGTGCGTTCTACTCCAGTAGCATTGCTCTAGTAGAAGCGCCACTCACACCAGCTATCGAAACGATAAAAAACGATCATATTTGCGAGTTGAGGTGTGAGTTAAAAAAAGCAAGGGAAGCGGAGAAAGAGCCTCCAAATAAGCTCATTTGAGCCCGGTGGCCAACGGCGGCCAGAATCGTAGCGAGCCTAAGTCTTTTGTGGCTTATTTTGAGCATTCTACGCTATGAAGACTGACTCTGCTAGACTCCTAAACGAGAAAGCTGACATAGGAACTAAAGAGCATGAGGTTGAGTGAGACACAGGCGATTCTGATAATGTACAACATCAAAGAAAAATCACAAAAGAAGGGTAGCGAGCAAAATTAGGCGTTCTTCCTGCCCTGTAATTTTCCATCAAAAAATATGACATTATGGGACCAGTGCATCCAAAGAGACAGTCAAATTTTTATCCCTCAAGGAATCCTTCGAGAAATCGTCAACTCAAATTTTATAGAAGTATGTATAAATATGCTTTAGCTTGCCTGTGCTTTCTGAGCGCTCTTTTTGTCTCTGTGTAAAAAATTCTTTCCTTCACTACGCGTTTACCTCTGCAATAATTGCACTTAGAAGAGGTTTTTTACTGCCTTTGTTCGCTGTAGGAGCGAGAGCTGTATAATGAACAGTGTCCGCGTACCCAAGTGAAGCCTTGAGATATTTCTGACTTCTGAAATGGCACTCACTCGTCTACGGTGGAAACAACACAGAATCTATGACAAGATCAAATTTCATTTATACTTGGGAAAAACTTTCTAGAGGCGCATGCTAGCGCTAGGCGCGGTAGTTCGGGTAGGTCAGGTGTCAGTGGAATTCTGGCTTTTACGACCTCTTCTTCTCTCCCCACCACCTGGAATGTGGTGAGAGAACGTGATGCTATTCGCCCCTTAGACCCCTCCAAAACTGAGATCGAGGGGAAGGGTGGAAGGGAAAGGGCATATCTACGTTTGAAAAAAAGCAAACTAGGTTTCAACACCATTATTTCAATTAAATACGCCTATTACGTTCAAGTAGATAATAACCGCGACCTACAACCTCCCGAAATCCCGAATACAACCTCCTCCTTCCAGAAGGTAGACCCGAACTTCTGTCGAGTAATCCCAACAGTTGCTTACCCTGGCCGACCTTTGTGTTGCAATGAAGCTGGAAAACCCGAATTCATTCACGACTAAAATTGCTTGCTTTTTTATTGGAGCGTAGAACTGCAACTTCTAATTATTAACTGATATTATTATATTATTAATTATTAATTATTTAATTTAATTATTAATTATTATTATTAATTATTATTATATTAATTGTTAACTGAGTATCGGAAATATTTTACAGAGATGCGAACGTCAACAAATCTTTATTTGTGCGCATTAGGCTGCTCTGATAGTGCTGTCATATTGACGGGAATTTTTCTATTTTTTCTAGACAGCGTACGAAAGTTTTCACTCAACTTAACAAGATTGTTTGGGGTGAGTTATCGATTTTTGGACTGACTTACTGGATTGTGCTGGATTATTGATTTTTCGATGTCATTGGTACAATCAACATTTCAGTTATTTTCTCCTATCGTTTTTCCTATGGGTATGACAGCACAGACATGCTCCGTATATTTCACTATATTTGCGGGAGCCGATTGTTTTGCTCAGGTGAGTCATTTGGTCATTTGGTTACAAGGCTTCTGTCAACCAAAGGGTGAGAGCGTAGCTGGAAAAGCACACACTTTGTGTCTTATTGGGACTAAGCCTTTTGAAGAAGATAAAGAAAGAGGAGATGCTGTGATAGTGAGAGCTCCCAGACATCACTACAAAACGCTGAACCGCCAAGGCTCACGGTTGACAGATGTCCTGAGACCGAGTCATTTGAGCGAATTTTTTCCAGCATTAGCTCATACACTTTTTACTGATTGGGAATTAGCATGAAAAATAACTTTCTTCAAAGCAACATAGGGTAGTGAGCTATCCTAAGGGAAAGTTTTTACAAGTTTTAAATGCAGTTATTACTCACAAAAGTTTCTTTCTTCACAGTTACTAAAAATGTATTCATAGTTGTTTATTTCAATTAGTTCGCCTTCTACCTTGTTTTTTTTCCTTGATCATAGTTTTATTTCTTTGAATATTTGTTCACTAGCTTATCCCTTTCCTGGTTGCGTCCGGCTCAACAGTTTCAGCATTCGCTAATTTTTTGCAATTTTTCTGAATATATCAAGACTATAACAGAAATACTCAGAATTTGTTTCTTACTCACACTGTTGCTCACGCCATTAATTAAATACTCAGGATTCACATTATTAACATTTAGGAATGGACTTAAACCCGATGTAAATATAATGCATCTCACCTATGGGATCCAGAATCGAACCTCCAACTCGAGACCTGGAATGGGTTTTCACAAGCAGCCTTTCCTGGCCCACAGTTTTTCATTCGAGCGTCCCAGCATTACAGATGTTATCCACTATTTCGCGTTCCTTTTCTTTGGCGATCTTCCAGTTTTTGACCCTTCTTTTCAATTCGTATCATTTCCTGAAACGTTGATTTCTCAATTTCCCCTAGGTTTTTTGTTAGGTTTACCGAATGTCCCATTTTGTTGTCCGACTGCCTCATGACTTTTCGAAAACCTCGCTCCTCCCATGCGACACTCAGCCCATTCCACAAGGAAATAAGCCAAGTTATATGAACTCGCTGGTCAAAACCTCTGAAATGAATCCATATAAATGGTTTCGTGCGGAAGTGATCTAGTGTCAAGTGGCGCTCTGGGAAAAACACTGACTTGTAGGTCTTCCTGGTGGACTTTGTAGGCTAAATCACGATCAAAATGCCACCACGATGGATGGGAGTGGAATTTGGTGCGCGTTTCAAAGACGGATTGAACAACGCAGGATGCTTTATAAACCTTTTTCGTTTTACAAAATGGGTTCGAGCCGTTTTCTAGAGCCTCTCTTAAATATTTCTGAGTCTTCATCTACAATTTTGATTTCTGATTTTTTTTTTGAAAAAAATTGCTTATCTTCTGATCGGGTACCAGTTTAGGTATGCCTGCCAGAAAATGTGAAGAGATCAGTCGCTAGAACGCCGTTTATTCGCCGTTGCATTGTTTTCGTGTTTGTATTTGCTGTTCTCTACAATATTCCTCATTGTTTTGAGGCGGTTGTTATTGATTGCTATCATGAAACCCTCCGAGGGTCCTCCTGGGAGGTCTGTCCGGAAACGATGAGATACAACGAATTGTATGTGCTGCACGTTCTTCTCACAAACTTTTTTTCCGGAGTTTGAGTTACTAAGGGGAGGAGCGATCAGTGCAATAGCTCGTGGCCTACAGTAGTCCCCATTTTTGAAGGTGTCAGAAGCTCCAGGGTTCGTAAACCATCCCGCTCACATTTTCACATCCACCCCTGAGGTTCCTACTCCTCCGAAAAATGGGACTACTGTAGGCGGCACGAACTATTGCACCACACTGCATCACCCTAGTGACATAAAATTTTTTTCTGGTGCTTTAGTTCTTTAGCAAATTTGTATAGATTCAAGAGCACTATCATTGAAAAATATTTAGGTATCAAGAAATCTACTACAAGTATATGTACGCAATATTTCTAGCTGTTGGCCCTCTTATAATACTTGTTATATTGAATACATTCATTATTGGTAAGTCGATGGATGTACACTTCTCCTAAGGATACTTGCCGTTACCGGTACCGTTGCGACATCACGCGCGCGTCGCAACATCTATAAGGCCGGTGCCAGACTTTGCGAATCCAGCAAATCGCGGAGAACAAACAATGCGCCAGTGGTTCGAACAATGAGCTAGCGATTCAACAGTTGGGAAATTGCTGGAGTCAATGTGCGGAAGAGAGGGACTCTTATCACTTATCCCACTGTCGAATCACTGGCATACTGTCCGAACCAACGATTCGCTGGTGATTCGCAGAGTCTGGCACCGGCCTAATTTCGAGGCGTGCGATTGCCGCGCAACTCTGCTGTGTAATGGAGTGCTGTTTGCGCGGCACGCATGCGCCCTTAGGGCACACACCTCATGTCATAAATCTGGTCAGGTATCGCAAATCTTTCAGGTGCATCAATATTTGGCACTGGAGGAACAAGTGCTGGAGATACGATATCTTTGGTAAGCTTCTAAATGGATATCAGTGTAGATTAATTGCAATTCTCAATGTTTCTAGATACTGGTCGTACTCCTGTTTATTGCTTGTAACGTAGCCGCCCTATTGCTGAACACTTTTGAAGATAGAATAATCGAGTCAATTGGGCCGTACATAAACTACATCGTTGACCTCTCCAATTTGCTCGTCGTTTTTAATTCAAGGTAAGTTCTGTGTAGATATTCTATTGGACTTCTGGCAGCGTAAAAATCGGTCGAGGATTCGTCACGACTCGTCGAGGATTTTCGCCTGTTCAGTCACGCTCTCCCGCGCGGACATTCACTCTCGCCACGCGCGAGCCGTCTGTGCTCTCCGCGCGTACATTCACTCTCGGCACTATTCTCACACAGTACAGAGCATGTCGAGGAGTTCCTTAACCGTTATCCACCCTAGTTCTGAGCGAATTGATTCGATTTGGCTACTTCACACTGCTTTTTCATCACATGATAGACCGAGTTAGTGAAGCATGGAACATCAGGTCGGTCAAGCTAACGTCCCCATTCTGTCTGTCCTTTTCACTGGGTCGAGAGCGAATCTCATGTCGGAAAAAGGGTGCTCCCGACCTTGGGGGGGGGCATTCAACATTGCATTCAAAATTGCGAACTACGATTAACATCAATCCAAGAGAGGGGAAAAACGCTTGGGAGAAAAGGATTTGCTCACATCCTTTCAGAATCCCTAGGGCTTGATCTCTGGTTTTATGAGTGGCTCACTCACTTGTATGTCCCCCCCCCCCCCACCTGGTCAACAAAATAAGCGCCGCAAAAGTATCAGATTCGAGAAAACCCATTGCGGGGTCCACCTATACATTCATTTGGAGCTTTTGACTCTCATCGGCTTTCCCTGCACAACTTCAATGTTATGCCATTGCAAACACGACACATAAAACAACAGCCTGCACCCTAACTAGGGTCAATAGGGTCAAACATGACGTCGAAAAATTTGAAGTTTAACGCCCCCTCCCCCCCCCTTATTCGGTAGTCGCTATAAGACTCCACCGCCACATGTGTAGAGGGTCTCCCATGAATACGCCAACTTACCACCACTCCTACCACCATGGCAAATATGGTATAAAGGCATATGCTCCAATTTTGCCTTTCTCTTGAAGGGACCTTCCACACCTAATCTCCCTCAACGAGTCCGACATCCCCACTGCGATCTCCTCTAATAATTCCAAATACAACCCCCCTACCGCTTTCAAGAATGCAAGAAAACCAGATATACGACTCCTCTCCTCATATCCAAAAGTCCTTCGTACGCCTCCCACTTCCTCTTCCTAAAGTCCTATAAACTGTGGACCCCGGCTCTACCCTCTGTGAACTGTGGTGCACTCTTCTAGCTGCGTTGAAAAATTTAAATGTGCGACACGTCGAGCCAAACTCAAACCCGTAAATGCCGTTCTTACCTGGTTCGGAATGCACACTGTGTGCGACTGTCGCCTGTGATTGGCCGTTACACCTAATTCACCGATAGTAAGGCGCACCACGTCCCTTGCGCTCTTTCTCTACGTTTAGCATGATTGATGCAATCATTTCGACTTTCATTCTTAACGGACACCTCCTCATGAGTCATAATCTCTGTCAGCGTGGCATAAAGGTCAAAAGTGACCTCATTGCACTTGAATGAATGCCGGGGATAGGTGAGGCAGTGACTTGCCAAATGAAAAACAAAGATGAAGGACTGGTTAAAACATTGGTAATGGCAGAGGAATGCTAGGCGCCGGAACAAGAGAGCACGGGGACGAGCGAGACACAGGCACACACTCGCTAGACGTAAGGAGACGGACCTGGGAAAAGGATTGCGCTAGATACATGTCCCCCCCCTGACGTTGCTACTGGGGCTCCATCTATCACAATCGCATGTACAGCCTCGTACATCCTCTCCAATTATGGAGCACTCCTTAGCTAGTCTTGGATGTACCGCTGACCTTTTGTGGGTATGTAAGCGGTTTGCAGAAAATGAGTAGGCGAGAAGCCTTGCTACTTTCGGAACAAAAAATGCACCAAATGATACCAGCAGTCTCCATGTCTATCTTGAAAACATAGTCCATCTTAAAAACCTCGTTTGGCATACAGTATAAAAACAATCGCAGCATCAAATGATACTGTAACTTGTGTAATGAAATTCGTGAGATCCAATAGCGTAATTTCAGTTTCAACTTCATTATCTACGTGACGTTTTCACGGAGTTTCAAAGAGACGCTTTGTAAATATCTGTGTGATCGTAGCGCTAAGGCAGATTACGACACACCTTGCATAGCAACCGAGAAAGCATCTGGACCGACGTTATATAAAGAAACATTTGGTCGTCTACTTGCTGCTTCTCAACCAGAGGTACTTATATAAGGTGAGTGTGAAGTTTGCTACCTAGCTAGCCCAATGCACAGATTAATTCCAGCGAGCCCTGTTCTTTCATTCGTTCAAAACTCCCAATAGTGTGCTCGGTTTTCTTTCCTGAAAACGCAGAATGTCTAAGAAGTGGGATTCAACGTTTCCTTCTCCTGAGCCTTCTGTCTATGTACACATCTTAAAGCGAGGGATTACGATAAGTTTGGACTGGGTTCATAGTGGAAGTGGAGATGCTGAATAATGCCCCAGTGGCGAAAAAAGCAAAGAAATCCGTCAAGAAGGCGCAAAATGGGACCCCTTTCTTTGCCCGTTGACCTCCGATAATGGACGAGCTAGCAACCAATTAGGAGGTCGTTTGCACATGTTAAACTGATAGCCTCTATCATTTCAGCAAGATCATCTTTGAGGGCGGAAGTGGTGTAGTGACAAGTGGCGCGCTTACCACGCACGAGCGGTCCGGGATCAAATCCTGGGTCGTGAGTCGCCCGGGCCAACCAAGCCTTCCATCCCTCCGGGGTCGGTTAATTGGTACCAGACTTGTCTGGGAGGAAAAAACACTGACTTGAACATCGGCTGGCCCCCGCAAGTCATTGTATAGGCCACATCGCATTCAAACGCCACTGCGAATGTACAAATGGAAGTAGAATGCGTGCCGCATCCAAAAAGGGATTGATCAACGGCAAATGCTTTATCTTTATCCTTTTTATCATGCTTTTGATCATCAACGCATACCCTATGAAAAGTTATAGGATACACTCTGGAAGTGGAATACCTCGTCACATTGGCAATCCAAGGGCGCTGCTGCTGGGTGCGGAGCACAGACCGTGGCGGGGCTCAGAAACAGAGTCAACGAAGGCGTCGAGAAAATCCGAACTAACACACGTCCCCCCCGCCCCTCAACTCTGACCGAAGGCCGCAAGCCCCATGAAACAACCCTCTTTAGAAGCCAACTATATAACCAGTGTTAATTCCATCCCCCAAACGCTCATAAAAAAGCCCTCGTCGTCCACAAAAACTCGTTTAAAAAGTATAAGTGAAAAAGTCAAAGAATGATCATTAATGACGAGTCCTGTCAAACGAGCAAACGAGAAACGGAGCAAAAAACGTCAAACTAGTCACTAGAAATGGCGTACTATGACAACACCTCTTCTTTGTTTATTTCCTCCACAAGACTTACCAAATTCTAGTACTACACAGATTATGGTTCTCAATTTACACGTCCCCCTTTCGCTCAAAGGAAGCCTTGTAAAAGCCTTCGCCAGCTGTGTGTTGACTGGACTTTGGCGTTGACCGTGGAGCAGCTTATTTACTATTGAAATTTGAACAAATATTCAAATGATTATAACTTTCTTCAAAGTTAACGAATTTTCAATCTGAAAGCTGATTTGGGAGTTTTGTGAAGAGCTTTTTCTAATCAGTACTGAAATTACAGGAAGTTATAAGAAATAACAACACTCAACAACGAGGAATCGAGACCGCACACCGATTTTTACACACTTCCCGAGCCATCACTGCTCATTCCCGTCAATTCCAACCCGTATACGGCTCATAAAAACTAAAATCTTCCTCTATCAAACGGTCGCTAAAAGCAGCTTCATACGTCCAGTACTCAAAAAATGGCCACGTTGAGGATTTTTGCAAAATTAACGAGGAAAATTCGTGATGAGTGCGAGTTTTTACGCTTTCCAAAGCCATAACTCCGTTCAAACTCATGCAATCTGGAAAGTTAATACGTCATCATAAACTAGAAGATTTGCTCTTTCTAAAGGCAACTAAAACTGCTAAATACGTTCACTATTAAAAAACTGGCCACGTTGAGGATTTTTGCCCGAGTACCGCCGAAAGGTACTTTTTCGCTACATTAGCTCTATCCCAACGACTATAGCTCCTTGTACCGCGCAATCGACTACCCATACTCGAACGCTAAGCAACATTAAAATCCCGCTGCTTTCTCCTCGCAAAATTAAAACATTAAGGGTCTCAACTTTAAAGGTTACATGCTTGTGAATTTGACGCTGAAGGCTGCGTTTCTTGTTGAATAGTGTACTCCTCTCTGTAATTTAACATGAACTCTTTCAGAACCCTCTTGATTCTTCCTGAATTAAGATTCGTTATCAAGATAGCCGTAGCTGAAGCGCGCGCAACCAACTGGGCCCACTCTGGGATGCGCCGTGTGCTTCACATCTCGTTGGATTTGAGGACCTACTTGAAAGATAAAATATCCCTAGAAAACGTGCGAATTTCGGATCCTTTGACTTGTGTGGTGATGAAACACTAAAGTCACTAAGAATTGCTAAGCGGACACCTCTAAATCACGAAGATTTTGTGTGGACGGAATCAATTGTTATTGGAAATACTCTGGCCTGGTATCGATTCGATCCTTAATGTTTGTCCTCCGACGATGATCCTACTGTATCAATCGGGCCCGATCTCTCCCCAGCGGGCCAATACGACCCCCCCCCCCTCTGTGACATGTCGAGGATTCCTCAACGCACGCTTGACCCTGCGGTACCCGTCCCCGTCGCTCGGGCGGAGCACAGACCGTGGCGGGGCTCAGAAAGGAATGGCAAGCCTTGTACGCTGCAACTAGCGCACCTTTGACCACACAAAAACGCAACATTTCGTTTCCTTGGGCCCCTGACTACTGCTTCCAATGGTGCATGTACTTCCACGCTGCATACGCACTTTATCGTAATCTCTCGCTTTAAAGGAATCTTTTACGGAAAAAGCTCCGCCCTCATTACCACAGAAAACGATACCTTAAAGGAATCTTCCACGGAAAAAGCTCCGCCCTCATTACCACAGAAAACGATACCTTAAAGGAATCTTCCACGGAAAGAGTGATCATTTTGTCTTGTGTGTAGGATTAGTATTATCGAAACTAACGCTTATGTTCCGTTCTTTTTGCTATGCTCATGAGGCTAGGGGCCTAAGGTATCGTTTTTCTGTGGTAATGGAGGCGGAGCTTTTTCCGTAGGAAGATTCCTTTAATGTAGTGAAAGCTGTTGTTACTACAAGTATTGGGACGCAGTGTTGTTGGGTTCCAGTGGCGAAATCGGATTCAGCAATGAAATTTGGATAGCGTCGAAATATTAGATTAACGCAAGACAACAAAACAGCTTGAAGACTGAAAGGGTCTTGAAACAATAAACACTAGAAGTGTTCTTAGGAGCTTTGCAACCGCCACTTGGCTCCTAAGCAAAGGGATCTTAACTAATGACTTTTGTGTATGCATAAGTGCCGGGAACCTATGAGTGGGCCAGAGTAGTATAATGGTATCTAGAACTATCTAAAATGCTGTTTGCTTTCATTTGATTGGAGTAGAAATTCGCTATGTTCAATTGAATTTGGGTAACTGAGAGAGTTTTACCTCTTCTTAGTTATTAATGAGCTCATCACCCCCCCCCCCCTCCCGCCACCCTCGCCACTCGACGGAATCCCCGGCATCCGGAAGTGCGGAAGAGCGGAAGAACAGAAGTGCTGCTGCGAATGGAGGCGGGGGGGGGGGTAGGGGGAAGAAAAAAATTCAGCGACGGCGCGCTTTGTTTCTTTATTCCGAGCATAAGGTCACCGTGCGACGTCGCACATAGAAGGGTCCGCTCAATTTGGGAACTGGAGAGACGCAGACAGACAGAGCAGCCTTCGCATGAATGTGGAAAAGATTTTTAAAAAAATGTAAAGGGCTATTGCACAAACCGATTACTTTTCACGTGGCCCGATTGAATTGGCACTGTCTCGCGCAGTGACTCTTCACTACGGTAAATATACGGCAAACATATGTAATATAATATATAAGATTGACCATGAATATAGTGTTACTAACGCTTATAACACTTTTTCTAAGGCCGTCAACTTGGAATTTTTTTCATGAAACAGTTTCGTAATTTTCAACGTATTTCATGCTTGCACACAAACATGCTCTGCAAACACGTGCTCTCGAAGTTATTTCCGTTTGGTGAAAAAAACTAATTTTGATACGGCTTCCCTGTCCCTGGTTCGGAAAGGGCTGCGTAAGGCCTCCGACGGCAGGGTCAACCGTCACGTTCGAACATTTTCGGGATTTTTGCGACCCCCCAATACAACCAGCCTTCCCCCACCGCGACCTCTCCCTCTTCTATAGTATTTGATTCTGAGACCAGTTGACACAGCCCAAAACCTACCTAAAACTCCGAAACTCCACCCACTTTTTCCCCAAAAATAGCCGTCGAGCGGGGGGTATATACAACCAGTGAAACGGCAACTTTTTTCGCACGCACCTATGCCCTGCGCCCCTGATGACCAAACGTAACCAGCAGAACTGCGCAATGCGACCCCTCTCCCCTCCCAGAACACAAATGCGACCCCCCGTTCGAACAGTTCGAACGGACGGTTGACCCTGTCCGACGGTATTCGGACTACTGAAAACCGTCCGTATTATTTATAGCTCTTCTCAACCTGTTCTGGATTTTTTAGCTGGCAAAAAAAAATTTCTGAAAAAATTTAGTACAAGCTGTTTTCCTTGTGATATAGATAATTCCTATGTAAATGTTCTAGTCGTTTTTTTTTTCAGAGAAAAAGTTTCCTAAGTTGAATTGAAAGCAAAAATAGATCTAAAGGCTCAACCCAAGATGGGGTGAGCGAAATGTTGCGAATAAGCTGAAGAGGAGCTGGGGCCCCACATATATCCAATGCTAGGAGTCGTCGTGGCAAAAGATGGCCTAGAAGCGACCCTATTAGGCACTAAACGCTAGCCCGTCCGGCCGCCCACCGTGATAGTATCGAGGATCCACGTCGTTTCGCAGATTTCCACACTATCTCGTCACGAAGCATTTCTTTCTCTCTTCGGCGCCCATTATCGCTGTCTAAACCATATCCCCCACGGTCGAAGGAAAAAATGTCCGTATTTTTGTGTTTCCAACTAGTTCTCCTTATTTTTCCTAACTGTCGGTTTGCTTCGTGCTCCTGATTTCATTATCGAGCCCCGAACCCAACCAGCTTGAATAGGGAACGTGCTTTTAACCGACCTCGCTGGACTTTTTCATCAATTTTGTAGTTAAGCGTAAATTTCAGTCATTGCATGATAGTCTGAGTTGCATTCTGAAGTCATTCATGTTACGATGTTACAGGGTCACGCTGACGTTGCTGCATTGAAGAATACATCGTGAAGGCAGACATCTCATCTCAAATGTGATATATCTATTCCTTATTGAAAGCATAAAAATTTCTTATAATGTTTTGTGTGTGATGGAAAAGGATGGGAATCTGGCAATCACTAGAACGATCGCGATTACCACGCTAAGGCCTCAGGTAAGTACAGCTGAAGAGCGGGGGGCATGGGAAAATATTGCAGTACATAGCATTTTACCTCAGGCAAAAGACAGCTCAGCACAGGATATGTCGCTCATTGAGCTATTTTGGATGATGAATCATATTTGCCTAGTCGTAGAGTCATCAGTAGCCAGGAACTCAAGAATCTTGGCTTGCTGGATTTCACGCTGCCTTGGAATGACGAAACCGATGAAGTAGCCGGAACTTCGCAGGACCGAGCAGTTGTGTACCTCCCCCATGCTGTACTTCTACATGGCCCCTCTTGAGTAGATCGTCACTTTCAGATCTGTCTTGAATTTACCACATCACGACAAATCTGAGCATGATGCAGTGGCAAGCAGCCTAACGGCTCGGGGATCTTATCCTGAACCATATGCCGTCCAGAGTCCGTCTCCTCAAGTTCGGTCGATTGTTCCCGAACTCGTCAATGAAAACACTGGCTAAACATCGACTGTCCCCCAAGTTCATTGCATAGGCCAAATCACATTTAAAGTATAACACAACTCCGAATGGAAGTGAAATGCGTGGCGCCTCAAAAAAATGAATTGACTAAAGCCGAATGCTTTACATTTTTCACGCTTCATGACGTGAGGGAGAGGAGTAGAGGGTTCAAGCAGAGGTTGGCTCGAGCGAGATTTTGTTCCTTAATTGAAGCAATACAAAGCGAGTATTGCGATTTAGCGCGTGGTTAAGCATTCGAAGCAATTCTGAAGCGGAGGGGTTCCCCTCGTCGGAGGAGGAGGGGCTGCTAGTCCCAGAAGTCTGCTCCAGCGTGATGGCTAGTGGCCACGTTTAGCCACGTTCGCACATTTCCAACCAACAAATATAAATAATCTAACCCTTAAAGCGAATCGGTATACAAAAGCAACAATCACGGTTTCTTATAAATGACCTCATGGAACCTGTGAGAGCGGAGGACGATCCAGGGATCAGATTTGGGATTAAATCATGCTTTTCCAAGTTTGCCATCATCCTGGGTCCAAATGGGCTTGAATCGGTACCGAGTTTGACGGCAAGAATCGAAACGTCGACTTGTAATCGACTGGTTCCTGAAGGGCAGTCCGTAAGCCCATATGCCAAATCGCAACCAAATGCCGCTGCGATTTTAAATGGCCCATTCAAAGGAGGGATTATTTAACACCAAATTCTCCGTCTCATCGTTTAGTGCTGAATTGTCCTGAAGAGTTTTCTCTGCGCTCACGATTACCAGTAGATGAGTGATGATGTCGAGTGCTCTTACACTTTTAGTCAAGGAGGAGCAGATGAATACTCCTGCTTAAAACTTTTACAACAACAACACTACAGAAAAAAAATCGAGTTTTAAGTAATGTGCTTAAAAAGTGATTTATTTATTCACAGACAGCCGATCACATAAAATATAACACATTTGATTTCTCAAGTCCAAATTGAAGTACTTCTAACAGCTATGTTCCAGTGATGTTCGAATACAAAAATCGTTCAGCCTATCAATGGATAAGACTGTTCAAAGTTAACCACCTAATACAATCCTTTTTACTTGGTATGAGTCAAAAGTACCCGCCGCGAGTGCGCGCGCGACAAAATTCGCGTCAAATAATCTGAGCCGACGACGCACTCATTCTAAGTAGCTAGTTGCACATAAGTTCGAGCCGGGGTCGATTCAAGCTTTTTGCTTGCCTTAGCTCCACTACTCAATCAGCCAATTCACTAGACGCTTTCTATCCTTCTGGAAACGTATC
Organism: Ostertagia ostertagi; assembly: GCA_036418205.1. Classification (NCBI taxonomy): domain Eukaryota; kingdom Metazoa; phylum Nematoda; class Chromadorea; order Rhabditida; family Trichostrongylidae; genus Ostertagia; species Ostertagia ostertagi. The sequence goes on from MU868397.1 coordinate 225,251, forward strand.
CAAAATACAAGCGATGTCGGGATGTGTTCTACTGTGAAGTAGAAGTCCTTCCACTTATGGCCCCTATGTACATAATTCCAGCGTACATAGTAATAACAGGGGCCAACCGCCTAACAATAGATGCTTTTTGAGCCGCTGCTTGTGACATAGAGCGCCGAACCGGGTAATGATGCAAAGTGTGACTCACCCTTCCCAACCTAACTAATAATGGACAAGGGAATCTTCGATCGAGTGCAACCACGTTTTCACGGTAGGAAAGAGAACTCAAAAGCGTAGCAATCG
>MU868397.1:229750-244805 GCA_036418205.1 Ostertagia ostertagi
AATTATTCCGGCAGAATAGCAGTAGTAAGTAGATGGCGCCGTTGCTAATCCATTGTTAAGGGGAACAGGTATTCTCGAATATCAACCAGTTCAAAACAGGGTGAATATCGGTCGAGGAAAATAGGGGTCGTACTTGTCAGGGTAGGTCATGGGGGGTCGTACTCGTTGGAGTCAGTGAAGGGAGCGGCTTTTTCAGCGGCCGAGAATCATCCTCGATAGATCCTCGACGCAAATATCTCCTCAACTAGAGAATGTAGAAGGAAGCTAAACAGACTGTTAGAAAGCGCAAACCTTCCGCTTTCCAAAACTGTCTTCCTTTTTCAAGATCTTGCGAAATTAGAGAGATATTGCCTTTTAAGTGGCAAAAACTCGCATGAAAAATTCAGCATCCTCGACGCTCCCTCGACAAAATTTGAGAGACCCTATCTCTTCGAGTGTAAAGCTTTTAGATCAATTTCAATATTGCCCGGTAGTAGCAAATCCAGCTCTATCTAACCCTACCACATACTGCTCCAAAGGTTATGAAATGGGGGAATGGAACCTTTTCATCGAGAGTGTAGATTTCGACGGTTTCGAGCGGGGTTTCGGCAAATCTGACCCACGGATAAACCGCGCTGCAACCTTTGCTGTGCATTGATGGAACTCGCTTATTCACATCAAGGCAAAGTTAGAGGGGTCGTATCAAGATCCCGATCTGAGGGGGGGGGTCGTACTGATCTGACCACGTCCTCGACACGATTTTCACCCTGGTGCAAACATTCTCCAGCCCATCGCTATCCATTGGTTGGTACCTAAGTGACTGGCTCATGCAATTCATTGTGCAGGACAAACGTGTATTCAAACGTCTCTGCAATTACTGCTGGTGGTATATGCGTGGCGCACCTCAGAGAATGAATGATCAACGGCGCGCGCGTCTTCCCGCGCGTCACACTTATCTTGCATTTTTTGCCATTCACTTTACTATCGTTGTGATTTTTGGTGATCACACAACGCCTCACAGAATTTCAACAGTGATATTAAAAAACGCAACAATGGCACAAAGCACAAAGGGGACGACGCAGCGGCGCACGGGTAAGCATGAGGGAGAGTTGCAACCTGCAAGCTTGAACTGTCAGTTAAAAGAACCTTAACACTCGCTATACCCCCCTCCTCATTACCGGGTCCCTATCCAGGGCGCTGATGATATCATTGAAGTGGTTGCCAGCATAGACTGTATAATTCTGTATACGGAGAATAGCTAGCTCAGTACCGTTAGTATAGCTGCCTGTGACATTGTTAAAGGATAAAAAGCCTTCGTGAGGGCGCAGTTGGGCTCTGAGGTCACTACAGCTGCGCCCCAAATTCAAACGTCAGCAGTATGGAAAGGAGAAGCCCTGCCTTGTTTTTTACAGCCTGGGACATCAACATCATGCAATGAAAGAAAAACAGAACGCATCGGTAAAATTATGAATTTTTCAATGCCATTAAGCTTACTCCAGTAAATAAAAGTGCCATTTTTCAACCTTTCACGTTCGCCTTCGGAAGTCGAGTATAAAAGAGATCCTTAGCTTTAGCTACTTTTGGCTGGATGATTCACCTAGGTCACAGCTCGAGCTGAAAGCGACGGTATTGCCGGAGCGATCCTACATAGGTTCTGCTATTTTCGCACCAGAGAGATCATTTGGAACTGCGCGTGCATTTCAGTAACGGCTTACAGTATTTTATGGGGCACGTGCAAGAGAAACACGAACAGAATTGTTTTTTCTTAAAAGCTGCATTGCGACGCCAAGATAAAGCGGAAATCCTGTCAAGAAATGCACCATTAAAAATTATTTATTAAGAATTATTTGCACCATTAAACTATTGAATGTACTACATAGGTTGTCCGGTAAGTTTCCGTCGTTCTTAGTCGCTTACTTTTAAACGCTTCATTTCTGAGTCACTTCAAAGAAACTGCTATCACTTTTAGAAAGCGAGTTTATCTGTCTGAATCTATGGGAATTTTAAACTCGACATACTTTTCTGCTCTTCTTTTTGAAGTCTTGAACACAACATACTCAACAGGCTGTTTCATACGAGTTTCTTGTTTCATCTCAAATTTGGACGAAAAAGTGCTGAAGCAAGTCGGGATATCAACTGAACATTTGGTCATAAATCCACAAAACCTGTGCAGTCGTGATTCAAAATGTCTTCTTCGCGATGATAAAAGCTTCGAAATAGATTAGAGTGAAGGTGGATATCGGAGACTGACAAAGATTAATTGGTGGTTTGATCAAACCAAATCTGCATGGAACTGTCGAATAACCAATTAGGAGTAGCTTAGTTGTGGTTCCGAGATATACAGGTGTCCAAAGAAGGTCCACGAGACTCGACAATTGGGTGCCGCCGGCTCTTTTCCCCGCAGTTGCGCAGCCCCATCTCGCACTTCTAGCACTGCACAAGCTTGAACTAGCTGAGCTACAGAAACTGTGCTGCGAACATCCTGCACAGTAGACCTCTTGCCTACCAACTGCTCTTCAACCATTTGGATAGTCTTTTCAAAAAGATCAAGCGTTGAAACTCAGCATGATGGTGAAATAACCTTCGCCGATTTTTTCGCCTACAGAGCTCCAGCCTTTTCATCTTCCAAATCTTTTGGACTCTGTTCTTGAAGGCAAAGATATAGGGATCGTAACAGTTTCTATTTCGATCAAAAATCGTCAGTTCGAGATAAGATAAAAAAGGATAAAGCATTTGCCGTTGATCAATCCCTTTTGGGATGCGGCACGCATTCTACTTCCATTTGTACATTCGTAGTGGCGTTTGAATGCGATGTGGCCTATACAATGACTTGCGGGGGCCAGCCGATGTACAAGTCAGTGTTTTTATCCTCCCAGACAAGTCTGGTACCAATTAACCGACCCCGGAGGGATGGAAGGCTTGGTTGGCCCGGGCGACTCACGACCCAGGATTTGATCCCCGGACCGCTCGCGTGGTAAGCGTGCCACTTGTCCACTACACCACTTCCGCCCTACAGATATACAGATAGATATAGAGTCCCCCCAGACTTAGATGGGACGGTTATTCAGGATGTGGAACACGTCCCCGGCGAAAGTTCCCGTCCTTCAGGATTTGTTGCAAATCGGAAACACTTTAAGCAATTCTAAAGACTTCTCTGCATGTAGGTTCGCCCCAGTGCTCTCCCCTGGTGCCATTTCTGCCTCACATTACCATTGTATTGCTCTCACAATCAGGGAGTAGTGCTATAAATTGGTGTTTGATGCGCCTCCTTAACCTGGAACGCTAAATTTGGAGACCACAAACGGTTTGATGAGCTGAATTTCACTAGTGATATAGGTGGACTATGTGCAATGTTTAACAAGCGAAATTAAATGCTTACAGTAAGAAATGTCACGCACGTGTGAATTCCAAAGCGCATTTTTGCTGATGAAAAGTTTTTCGCAAGATTTCTTATTATCGAACTAGAGGAAATGACAACAACAAGCCACTGTTCTAAATCCTATGCCTCGGAATGTTGAAGGCTTATTCCACTGTTGCGCAAAACGGAGCAGGTATGATGTATAAGTAGGGAGAATTAAGTGTCAATCCAGTTCTTCATGAAAGAAAAAGAATAGAAACTTCTAGAAACGCTCCGACTAAAGCAAACCTTTTCCTTCAAGGATTCCAAAGAACAAACAGTTTGGGAGAAACTATGGCCAAGGTGAGCGAACGACACAAGGAGGCGAGAAAGCACTGCAGGGAGCGAGACACAGGTAGCACAAAAGTGGGCGTGATGGTTGCTTGAGATGCCCGTGGCTGCAGGTTGTAACATGCGTATGCGTTCTAAACACTAAAGAGGTCCCATCTTTGCTGCCATGGATAAAGCAAATTTAATCGCAAGTGAGATTGGCCCATGATATGAGTGTGTCTAATGCCCGAATAGAATATGGACAAATTCGAACTCTCCCATTGGTCAGCTCACTTGGGATGCCCCGCGTAGACGTCAGGAATACCCTCCCTTTCAAAAAGAGAAGAAGGTCGGGTGCAGACCATACACCACAAGTGACGACGGCCTCCAAGTAAATCTGGTTAGTAGTGGTTCATAGTGATTTTTGGTAAATGATAGTTGTAATTAGTGACAACTGATAGAATACAACTGCAACAGGCTAATCATTTCATTGGCAGAAAACATTTACATTTTGTGGAGGCCGTCGTCACTTGTGGTGTATGGTCTGCACCCGACGCTCTTCTCGTTTTTTGAAAGGGAGTATACCTAGCTCACATCTTCAGGTGCGAACACCAGCCGATATTAGTTTTAGTGCGTTGACCTGACTCAATTTATTGCCGCAGGATCGATAGAAGCCAGGATGGCGTGGATGGAAATCCATCCCACAAGGCACTGAAGCGTGCCACACTGATCCTAGCCACTGCGCCATCCTGGCTAGCTGTGAAATGCAGGTGGAACTTGCGTCTTTTTCGTGCTGTTATAGAACGTGTCTTCAATGAGTACCTGCTGGTATGGAAACACAAGCAACCTAGGCTCATTGGCTGGGTCTAAACACAAAAGTGACCTAGATATCCCTCTGCGAGCACGACGCGAAATTTGACTAAAGCTAAAGCATGTTCCACGAGCTCTGAGTAGGATAGTGTTCCAGAGCGCAGAAGTGCAATCGTTTTGAATTGTTCCTGAACTCCGTAACCTTGGACCACTGCAGGTGTTCTGAAGGATGAACCTCAGACCTCCTACGTCTCATTCTATGAGCCGCAGCTAAACTAGCAAGCTATATGTCATACAAATACCGTAATGTCATAACCAGCATCATCCAATATCCACTGCTGTCACTGCTCAATCAACGAAATTTATAGTTAAGCAGCAATGCTTGAAAAATATGCAGACCTGATTGTACAGGAATTACTGTAAATATCGCATAAATTGGGTATGAATTTTTAAATGCTTATATTTCGTGAGAAAAAATGTTGCGAAAAGTACAGCAGTGCGAAAGTCGAGCGAGGCAGAAATGAATATCATAAGCCATGAATTTCCCATGACCGTATCCTACCTTCAACCTCAAGCGAATTCGGTCGTTCTATTTTAATTTGATCGGTTACTGCCTGCTAGCTTTACTAGTACGAAATTCGAACGGTATGCTTCGATTTGTACATTTGACCACTCTTTTAACTTACATCTTCCGCTTATGCCACACGCGAGGGGGGGGGGTGCAAAAAAATATGCTCATGGTGCGCATCAACAAAATTTTCTCTGCAGAGGACGCCGCCTTGGTGTGAGTTCACAGCAAATTATTCCCTAAATGTCCTCTATAAGTAGAAGCAGCTCTCCTTCACTGCCCTCACCGTCTTCAAAATATGACGTCATCTGCCATCGCCGTCATTCTCAAGCAGGCCCACCTTAATATTTAGTTCCAGCCTGAAGGAGCTAAAATTTTTCCCATCAACGTTTCTGACAAGATTGTAGTGGAAAAGACCCGTCGAGGACCTCGCTGAGTTTGGACCTTACGTGCCCGTGGAGAATCTTCTGATGACGTCGATGTAGAAGGCTACTATGAAGTTTTCTTGATGGTTGGGAATGTGTTCTTCAATTTTCAATTGCGAGTTCTCGGTTCGAATTTTGAGAGATGTGATTATTTTCGTTTGAAACGTGGAGACAGAACTTTTTTTATTGCCCCCCCCCCTCTCCCCCTGTACACGTAGTGCTTGATAGGCATGAGGAAAAATTAAAAATGAGGAAATATTGCAAATCAGAACCTAACCCAGGGTGAGAATCATCCATTAATCGAGCTTCCCATTTATCACAATCAGTCTGAAGCTATGAAAGCATTTTTTCTTTCGTTAGGGTTGTTCATACTGCAGCTTACGTCGTTTAAGTTTCACAAGAATGCTAAGCTATGGGCAAACCTTGGTCTGGGTTGGATTTGCATCTGATGTGATGATGTCGTAGAGTAGATTTATAGACATAAGGGCCTGGAAAGGATACAGTGGTCAAAAATGGTCAACCCTTAAGAGCTAAGGAATCTTCGTATAAGCTCGCATTGCTCTCAAAACTGCAGTGTTTGGCAATTATAGAGGTTAAAAACGGATGAAGCATTCGGCAGTGATGGTTCCTTTTTGGGATGCGCCACGCTTTCCACTTTCATTCAAAATCGTAGTGCCATTTTGAATGTGCTCTGTCTTATGCAAAGGCTTGCGCTGAACAGGTCTGTGTTTTTATCCTTCCACCCTACTCTGTTACCAGTTCCCTGACTCCGGAGCAGGGTCAACCCTATGTTGCTACAACCTCCCCCCTAGAAAAGGAAGTAGTGGGAGTATAGGTAAAAAATGGGTTGAAATGGTGGAAATAAGGAAAAATTTTCGGAGATATTTACCGTTTCAGAGTGACTATATACCCCCCCGCTCGACGGCATTTTTGGAGGAAAAAGTGGGCGGGGTTTTGATGGAAGATGGAGATGGTGGAGGTAGGGAAAAGGGGGTCGTATCAAATCCACCTTGGGGGAGGGGGGTCGTAAAAATTTTTCGAAAAGTAACAACGATAGGACCGACCCTGCTCCGGAGGGATGGGAAGCTTGTCTGGGCCAAATGGCTCACGATCCAGGATTTGATCACGATATCGTGCGTGTACAGGCAGCGCCATTTGATACTCGGCTTTGCTCCTGCCAAGCATAGGGACAAAAATTGCAAAACAGTGTCAGTTAGGCTATTTGTAGTTAATTTGATTGCATTCTGCTATTTCAGAAGTAACAAATCAAAGCTACTTTCTAAGAACTCATCGGTATTAAACTTTTAAAAAATGTCAATTTTTGAACTAGATATCACAAAACTCCTTGTTCAAGAAGTGTTTGAAATCTCGATACGAAACTACGAATAGTTTTTCGAAAAATGCAGATCGGGGCACACAGAATCCTGACGTGCTATCTGCTCGAGTATATTGTCGAATGCAGCTGACTCAAGTCCACTCGGAAATGCGGTGGACCTTTTTGCGTCCGTATTGTAACGATCAGTTGTGGTACAATAAACTGTTTGCAACGAATTTTATAATAAAAAAAAGTAACAATATAAAAAATAAAAGCTAAAAATAGTGCAAAAAGTTTTGACTTGAAACAAAAAAAAAGTTTTATGCCAAAATTTCTGTCTTAAGCGTAGCCCGATGCCAGATGGATCATGCAAGTCACTTCCATTCCCGATCGCAGAAAAGAATTAGAACTTGTAAGGGCTAGCCGATCCACTTGGGAGAAAGTAAAGGCTTGGCTGGCTTGTTAGAGATCTGATCTTGCTCCGATTCGAACTGAGCGCCTCTCATCACTGCGCTATGTGATGCTCTATGCTTGCCAACAGGTACAATTAACTCCAGCAGCAGTCTCAAACCTAACGAGCTTACCTAGTTAGAGCTTTATCCTTCGTTTAATTAAACTCCTGATTGTGACATTACCTTTCTTATCGTTTAGCTCTCAACTGCATCAATTTCGGCAGAACGTGCGCATTTGAAAAAAAAATTATTGGTACCAATTGGAGCCTACCCAAAACCGACCAGTCTGCAGCAATGTCAAAAAGAAATAGAAGTAGGTTTTGCCTATAAGTGCTAAATGCTCATTAGTTTTTGTAGTACAAGATTTATTCAGAAATAGTGTTGTGGCCAGTAGGCTGCTTACCACGCGCATGGCCGGGGATCAAACCTCAGATCGTACGCAGTTCAGGCCAACCAAGCGTTCCATGATGGCTCAAATAGCACTGGACTCGTCTGGGAGGATAGAAACACTGACAGTTCATCGGTCTCTCCCCCTTCCTCCAAAATAGTTGTATAGAACAGATAGCATTTAAAATGCCACTACAGTTTTGAACGAAGGTAGAGTACGTGGCGCATCCCAAATGGGATTCGCCCATGTCGAACTGTCTTTTTTATCATTTCACTTGATGCACTTATGGCATCGAAAATGCCTTGGGGAGTGCATTTGACCGCTCACAATGAAGATAGTGTTGCCCTTGTTAGGCCAATGATTTCAAGACACTTATCATTTCCTTGAGTTACCAGTTTGTTGTTTCAATGTCCTATGGTCTATCGCTATCAGAGCTTTGTTCTAGGAGCGATAAGCTGAGTTGGTTGAGTGGTTGGTTGGTTGGCTGGGGTAAGAGGATGGCGCGGGGTTGACGTGTGTGCGACGAACGGACGGTCATACGGCCTTGACCCAGGTTGCCGCGGGGTGGTGGATGGGAGCATGGGTCGGTCGGTGGGGGTGAAGGGAGCGTGTGTGTATGTGTGTGTGAGTCCGTCTCCGTCGACACTGTGTGAGACAGTCAGGCAGGGAGTGCGAGAGACGAGGGAGCACAGCGATCACGGACGACGACGCACGGCGACGCAACGCATGAGGTGAGGGAGGAGACACCAGCGACGACTGTCGGACTCCCTCCGCTGCGCTCGGTGGTGTGGTGGTGGATCGTTTGCACTGTGCACAGATAATAGGTGCCCGCGGCCAATAATCGATCGAGCAAATAATGGAGAGAGAGACAGCGCTCCCTCTCTGTGTCTCGCTTCCCTCCTCGTTCTTCTCCTACACCTCCTCCTACACAGTACCCCCTGAGGACCATTACTGTTTGATCGGGGCGATGGAGAGCAGTCAGCGAACGAACGAGCCAGCTAGTGAGAGCATTGCCCAACATTGACATTGGCAGCAGCCTGATATGGAGTCATAGAACAATCGCTGAGACAGTTTCCGGAATGGCATGAAAGTTCCGAGAAGAACTGTCCATCAGAAAGATGTTGGTGAGAGGCAAAAGGGTGCAGCGGGATAGTAGATGATGGTGTCCTTGCGCGCATGAAAAACACCTTTGCCGGAGCTGATCTGATGACAGGCTTCCCAAAGGTCAACTAATGTTCAGATTCCGACCGAATGCCAAGAGATGTGCTCGTTATCGAAAGAGGTTTACAGTCAGTCAGAGAGATACAGTTCACAAGGGATCAACTATTGCGCTCTTCAGCTCGAATAGCCCATTGGCGTAGTTGTGATGGGAACGCGTGATTCATGTCTTAGGACCCTTTGGCGATCGGTACCAAATCGGTCCCGGGTCAGGTTGGGTGCCAAATAGATGAAGTGAGAAATGCCGATGATTACCCCGGCAGAGCGGGGTATGACCCGGGGCCGACCTTGTTGTCTGTGTCTCACGGATCGCGCGCTATCTGTTGGCGCGCTGCTCGCCTGCGAACGAGCGAGTGTCTTGCCTCGCGGCATTCTGCCTGTACCATACAGCGGCGATTGGTCGCTCCCTCTTCGACGTCATGTTAATACTTACAAGTCAGAAGGATCGCTCTGTGATCGACCGTATTGGAACGGCTCTACGAGTCGCTCAAGAAGGTGCATTCAGCCCTACACTTACTGAATCACCTGAACCACCGACATCTCCGATTCATCTGAAACGTGCCGCTGCAACTACTCTCGATTCGGCTACCACCAACAAGAAAGTTCGGTTCGAGGCCGAGACCGAGGACGATCTTTCGGATTCGGATAGTAGCTCACTTCAGTGTGCTACTGAAGAGACCACCAGTACTGGTTCTGTCAGCCCACGTATTCATCCTATTGGTTCTGTTTGTTTGGATGATGTATTCTGCTCAGTTCCTGGTCGTCTATCGCTTCTCAGCAGCACTTGCAAATACAAAGTTACTCTTGCAGAGGTAGGTAAAATTTTCTACAAAATTATTTTTCAACTTTTTGATCTAAAAATCTGTGATCTTCACCTATCATCGATTTTGAAACTTCCCCACGAGATCTATTAATTCACTTGCTATCATCCTTTGATGGGGTTTGTAATGCTTCCCTTTTCTTGCCTCAAAGGTGATCTCTTGTCAAACTCGCAAAGAAATTTCTGCAATTTAAATTTTTTCCAGAAATTTTTGTCAATGGTTCATTTTTTGAAGTCTCATGTATTTCCTTATTTGGTGATATATGGTAGGATTTTTAAGGGGCTACTATAAAGCCTTTTGATACCCAATTTGGAGACGACCTTATGAGAAATGGGTGCGCGGCCTTCGCATAATGTTTTGTGGAGGCATGCGCAGTAACAGAGCATTCACATGAGGGAGGGCACCAGACAAAAGACCTTGGGGCACCGCCCCCGGGCGGACGGAGGTTACCTATTATTACCAGAACAGTTGCACAGTCGATCGATTACTATCGATCTTGGGTGATGGGTATGTCGCCGAAATACCGTCAGGGTATGCGGCTAATTATCGTAGATCGGTGCTCGAGAGTTTCGGCTATGTCATGGTGGGCTGAGAAAGGGGCAGGGGCGAGAAAAATCGGAACTGTACGAAAAATTGTTTTGAATTCTGTTCAAATTCCTTTCTCTTTTTTCAGATACAGAGACGTCTTTCACCTCCGGAGAATTTGAATGCCTCAATTCTTGGTGGCATATTACGGCGAGCAAAATCGAAAAACGGTGGCAAAGAATTGCGTGACATGCTTGATAAAATGGGTCTCAGCCTACCAGTTGGTCGACGCAAATCAGCTACTGTTACACTACTTACATCTCTAGTTGAAGGTATTGATTTGGGGTGTGTGTAGAAGAATTAGGTCACTCTACTCCCTTATGGTTCTTTTGTGTCATTCTTCACTGATCGGTTTTTTTCCTTCTTTCAGGAGAAGCCACACATCTCGCTCGTGATTTCGCCTTCATCACTGAGACCGAGTTCCCAGCTGCCAGCCTCGCGGCTCGTGTCACCGATCAGCATCGTATCAATAATGAAAACATGCAGAGACGTAAAGAGTGCCTTTCGAATGCCGTGTGAGTGAGGGGCGACCATGAGTAGGCCGGCCTAGTGAACACCTGGCGCTATCGCAATATACAGGGGCATCCTCTAGGACAATCTAGAAACACAAAACCTTTGTAAATGAAATAACTAAAATGGGGGAGACGTGCGTTTCTTCCTCCTGGGGTCAGGTCACCACAGTTGCGCGATCATTGAAGCTTAAGGTTAAGTTTGGGTTTAGACTTGGTTAAGGCTTATGCTTACACATTGGCTTAGGCTAAGCCTTAAGCTTGCTGCGAGCGAATGAACGGTATCTCAATTCTAGGTGACCTGACCCCTGGGAAGAAACGCTACGCGCACCCCTAAAATGGTCCGTTCCGCTCCTTCCTCAGACGAACTCTATTAATTCGACAATCCCCTAGCTGATTAGTGAATTGGGATCTGCGAAACAAATAAATAAGCCTTGGAGGGGGAAAAGCTTCTCAGAAAATAAAAATTCTCGAAAATTGCTCATGTACCTGGGGTCTTTCTTCCTCACTTGGGGCTTAGTCTCGCTTCCATCGAAAAACATATGTTATACCGTTACAACTGTATTGTCACCACAATGCCCCCTATCTGCGATAGCGCCGGAGGGGAGACTTTGTGTTCTCCCCCCAGGTCAGGTCACCAGAGCTGTGCGATTATTGGAGCCTCAGGTTAGGCTCAGGCTTAGGTTGAGCTTAGGTATATGATTGCACCTCGGGCGCTTCATACTTGAGCCTACGTTGGCCTTTTGTCCTAGGTTAGGCTTAGGCTTGTTATGGGCAAATCGTGAGGTGTTCTGATCTGAGCTCTGACCTCAGGAAGGGAACTGATGGTGCTATACAAGTAGGGTGGGCACGCCGCATTTTGAACAGAAATGTATGTAAGTGGGACTGCTGCCCGCTACTATACTGTCACGAGAATCGGGGAATTCGTGAGCCAGGGGAGTGTAGCCAATCTAGGGGGTGGGGGGTGAGGCAGTCACTTGACATGCGTGAAAAGCTGGGCGTGCCCACCCCACTTGTATAGAGCCGTACTGATTTATACCCGCGCCAAATATCTTAAGAGGAAGAAGTAAAAGAGCTGTGTTTCAGGCAGATTCTGCAGGAGTTTGTGGATGTGCTGAGCTTGTCATCGTTGGGCGATGTTGTGAGCCCGGAAACGATTCAGGCCGATCTCCAGCATTTCAATCTGTGCACACATGGATTTGGTGCACCAGCAATGATTGCATCCATACAAGCGTGTCTCAAGTCAGTTACCCACGCACATATCAGGGATAAATAGAATTTGGCCCAGCAAAAAAACGTTTTGTGAACAAAAGAACGTTCTCTGATTTTTGGGACCGATCTATTCATCCCTGCAATCTGCCCTCTTTTACACGGCCATAGATCTAATTGTGTGTGCTATTTTCAGATATGTAAAAGCGTCCGTGGAAAATCTGACTCCAGTGAATACTGTTCCAGCTCTGGATCCGGATGAGATCGACTTTGCTGCATTATATCAGAAAATTCAGATGAAGGGTGTCGATTCAAGTGTCATAAGAAGTGTTCTCAACACTCCAACAATGTTCAACATATCGAACATGCCCAAGTAGAACGTAGTTACCCATTGGTGGATGGTTTTTTTTGTTGTTGTCATATATCACATAAAATACTTAATATCATTTCTATAATTAATCCACTTAGCTGGATACTGTACTCGTGTTAAGTAATTGTTATGGCAACTTTGATCACTTATAGCAGCGTTGACATGGAAATTATTCAGCTCATCGTTTGCGATACAATTGAATTCACTTGTAGCTTGTTACTTCAGTAATTGTGAAGTATTCTTTGTTTGATGCTGTTCCTTCCTTTTTTTTTCTGCTCTGTTTTCCGTATGCGCAATAGCTCTCACAGCCAGCTGCACACATGTCTTAATTTTTATGTTACTACTTTATTATTACTACTATATATAGTTAGTTTGAATGTGCATAACGTGTCAATCACTTAACGATGTCTGCCTTTTTCTCTTCTCTCACATTATTATTTCACTTTGAGATATTTTTTTACGGGATTGTATGCGTGTTTAGCATCACATTTCTGCCTTAGAACATGTTATTACGTGTTAATCGATCTTCAATATTAGTTTTCAATCTCGTTGTGTCATCGTTCAGATGCAAATCCGCCCCCCTCTCCACTAAACACTACTCCATGAACTTTGATTATATTTGTGTCTGTCTGTGTGTGTGAGTATCGGGGCGCTCGAAATTTGTTCTATCGATTCTAGCCGACGGCACAGACACGCGCACAGGTGAACTTGTGTCAGGGTCAATCAGTGTTGGGGGAAGTTGGAGCCAGGGTCAACCCTACGTTGTTACGAGTAACAACGGGGGGGGTCGTACCTGGTTGAGTTTGTAGGAGGGGGGTCGTACCCACTTTAGTCGCTCGAAATCACGTGTGGGATTGAGGTGAAACTAAGATTTCGTGGGTAGTAGGCTGGGCGAGTGGAGGGCGCGCAGGATAAAAATTTGCCGTTTCAGCGGGCGTACCCCCCCCGCTCGACGGCATTTTTGGAGGAAAAAGTGGGCGGGGTTTTGATGGAAGATGGAGATGGTGGAGGTAGGGAAAAGGGGGTCGTATCAAATCCACGTTGGGGGAGGGGGGTCGTAAAAATTTTTCGAAAAGTAACAACGATAGGACAGACCCTGGTTGGAGCTGGATGCGTAGCGTTTCTCTCTCCTGGGGTCAGGTCACCTAAAATTGAGACGCCGTTCATTCGCTCGGAGCAAGCTTAGGACTAAGCCTAGGCCCAATCATAGGCTTAGGCATAAGCCAATGTGTAAGCATAAGCCTTAACCTAAGTCTAAACCCAAACTTAACCTTAAGCTTCAATGATCGCGCAACTGTGGTGACCTGACCTCAGGAGGAGAAACGCACGTCTCCCGTTGGAGCTAAGCTCTACTTCTAGACCTCCATACGACCCCTTGGGTTCCTCTACTATGGTAATCCTGATGATGGTCTAGGTAGGCCTGACAACGATCTTGATAGCCTTGAAAGTGGTTGGGTAATCATTCGAGGCAAGGTTAACCATTGGCAGAAGTTTGAGCTCAGCGTTACCTCCGGACCCTTATGCAAGCCTCTTCAGCTTCTTTAGTAGGGTAGCCATTAAGGTTTGGGTAGTCCTGTTGATGGTCTGAGCATTTACTCAAGCGATGGTCAAGGAAGGTATGAAGGGAGGTTTGACTTCGCACCACCTGTAGACCTTCCTACGACCCATTCAGCTCTCATAACATGGTAGTCCTATCTCGGTCTGGGTAGTCCGACTTCGGGCCTACTTCCATTACCATAAAAAGACGTTGAGTGGAGTCGAGATTCGAGGTCCATAAATCAAAAAATTACATAATAAAAATCTGTTCGCGCTTGCAGCAGGATGGGAACCCGCTGAAGGGTAAAGTATCAATGCCAAACCTGACTGACCCTGACTCGAGGTCGGCATCAACAGGCGACGGTCTTGCATACGAAGCAAAAAAACTGAAGCAGTTTTAGAGACACTATCCGCTAAGGGTAAAGAATCACAGTAAAGGTCGGTGAGGATAGCATTTGCTTTTTTGAAAGGGATCTGTTGGTTAGGTTAAGTACAGCCTTTTCAGGGAAAAGTTTCTATAGTTTTCGAGAGTTCGAAAAAAATTGTGTTTTTTTTTACTCTTTCAGCTGTTGCGCCCTTTCGCTCAATGAAGTTTATGAGGAATGGAAAGGTAGTAGCGCTTTGAAAGGGGCAAGAGGATCGTAAAAACCCCTTCAGCGGGGTCGTACTGAACACAAAATTTTGCCCAATGCAGTGCTTGATATTACTTTGCTAATTCTGAAGTCGTGCATGTGAATGCTGTGAAAGTTCATTTTCTATAGCTTCCTGGAACGAAAACGGATTCAAGGAGCTTTTATACAATTCTTGACAAAAAATCAGGTGAATTTTTTATAAAGTAGTTTTTTAATTTTTTCGTGCAATTTATTTTCACATAAATACATAAGTATCTTTTGATCAAACCCCTACCTGTCTGAAGACACAAGTAAAGGGATCACTGCCCCATCCTCTATCGGGAGGGTATAGCATATGGCCTCCAGGAGTGTCGCAAGGTTTTTGTGCTATGCCTTTGTTGGTTGACAATCGTAGATCTGTGACGTCCATATGTGCATAGAAACAAAGACTGGCCGTTTTTGAGCCGTACGAAAGTGAACCTGTCTCTTTTTCGAAATTGATTACTTCACTTGAACTTAAGATACTTATGGGAACAAAAAGTCTTACGAGAACTGGTAAACGTTACTGAAGTTTCTACTGGTGTGAAATGAG